>LTAE01001511.1:15620-40080 GCA_001647135.1 Pontederia paniculata | reverse complement strand
TATTATCCTCTCTTGGAACTTGATCACGCAGATTCCAATGTGTGACTTTCTTAGTATATCTTTCACCAGCTTCATAAAACATTGTGAACCTACATACAAATTGTTAGCAAAACTTCCTCACAACCTCACATGGTGACACTCGTATTTTACCTCAACTCTATTCGACTTTTTCCTTCTAATGTTCTCACCACTCAGCTTTTTACCTCTCCAGATTACTCCTCAATGTTCTAGGCAAACTCACAACAAGGAGAGAGATCCACAATTCAATTAAAATTCCACATAAAATATCAATTCCTAAAACAAGATGCAACCAATATCGATATCAGATCATCAATAAAAAGGAACTAGACTCAATGTAGTAGGTTGCAAGAATCAAGAACAATCTCCAGGAATCACTTTTGTTTCTCCAGATTTTCTTTTCCGAAGTTTTCTCACAAAGACAATGAACTTTTTTGTTTTGCCAGATCTCTTTTCTTTCTCTTTTTTTTTTGCCAGTTCTCTTTAATTTTTTTCTTTTTTTTACTTCTGGAAAAAAAAGAAATAAGATCCAACTCAGAATTTTTTCCAAGGGGAAGGAACAATTTTGGAAACAAATAAAATCTCTCAGAATTTGTTTCCAGGGAAAGAAAAATTTAGGAAAGAAATAAAATCCAACTCAAATAGTTTTCTAGGGAAAGAACAATTATGGAAAGAAATAAGGATTCAAAGGAATTCTGGTGGCAAGGGAAAATAGGTTTTTTTTTTGTGACGGTTGAGATTAGAGAAATCTGGGTGGAAGCAAGCACGTCGAAAACTTTGATAGAACAAGAAGAAAATTTATTCTCTCTTCTCCTTTTTTTTTCTTTTTCTTCTCTTCTCTTTTTTTTTTCTTTTCAGGTTTGCACAGAATTTCCAGATAAAGTCAATAAACAAAATCTGAATACTTCTCTTTTTTTTGGATTTTGATAAAACAGAAAAACCAGATTTTGATATGATTGTCAAAACCTAAGATTTCTGTGAACAATAAAAGAAAAGATAACTAGATTCGAGAATCCGAAACCTCAAGCTCTGATACCAAATGATACGAATCCCGTTAGGGAACCTGTCCTAACGAACCACAATCAAGCGGAAGCGGAAAACAAAGAGGAATCACACGAAAACATAATCAAGAAATGGAAATATCGGCCAATATGCGAACCTGTGCATAAGAATCAATATCAAACAGATGGAATTTAAATGAATTGCAAAATAAAATATTACCCGCAATCCAAGTCGAAGTTCACGAAGAACAAAGAAGATATCCTCTCATAGGGAATCATAATTCAAGATGACAAAACATTGTATATCATCATCAGGAGTCAGCCCTCTTATTTATAAGAGAAT
This sequence comes from Pontederia paniculata, assembly GCA_001647135.1. Lineage (NCBI taxonomy): Eukaryota > Viridiplantae > Streptophyta > Magnoliopsida > Commelinales > Pontederiaceae > Pontederia > Pontederia paniculata. Next base: position 38,718 of record LTAE01001511.1, on the reverse strand, counting down.
GCTAGACCCTTCTCCAAGAAACTAAAAATCAAATAAAATCTAATGGGCTCAAGGCCCAAGTAGACTACCTAAACAACTAAGGCCTAATTACCATTATTTTGAATTAATCTAAACTGAAGATGTTGTCCATGTCAACATGATGAGATGGCTGTCCATGCTGGCCAAGTAATGACGCCAGATTATTGGTGCGTCATAAGATTCATATATGGAAGGTTCATATTTGACAGTTGTAAATTTCATGACACGTCAATCCTCTTCAAATATGACAACTTCTAGATTCATACATCTCCATTTATCATCATTGTAGTAGCTTCCGAAGAATATCATCTCTGAATTCGGCAACTTCCAAATCTATGTCATCTCTGAATATGGTAGCTTCTGGGATCATATTAGTTGTTGTTGTTGAGTTTTTGTTGGAATTCTTTGTTTTTATTCCATTATTTATAAGGTTCCAAGATAAGTTCATTGGAGTTTAAATCTCGAGATTCACAAGATCATTGAACCATATAACTCGAGATTCACAAGATCATTCCAACAAAAACTCAATCAATGAAAAATATAACTTGTGATTGCATTGAACCATATAATAGATATTATGAAAATTATGGTATAAAGGAAAGTTCACAGATGGAAAATGAGGATTCTCCTTCACAACTTGATAACCAAGAAAACTTGACTCTTCATTATAAATAATCTATTTATGTTTTAAAAGCTAGAAAGCCTATTTACAAGCAAAGCCTAACAAGTGTCTTTATGGGATTAGAATCTTGAACCAATATAAGATAATATGTCTATCTTAAAGAATGATTTCCTTTTTCCAAAGGAAGTACCAAAACAAGAAAAGTAAATTAACATAAGAATGCCTAAAAAAACATTGATAAATCCCAATATAAGTTATCTCATAATTTGATTAAAATATCATATGGAGTTTGGTGGGTTAGCAACCTGTGGAGTTAGGAGTCAACTGTTTGTGAGCACTTAAGCTTGATATCGAGAGTAAGGGATTGGCTCTGTAATAAACTGTAAGATCCTAGTATAGCCTCACACGAAGGATAGTGGTGTATCTCAGTTCTTTTTGCTTAGATTTCCGACTGGCTTGAAGAATAGTATGAAGATTTCATTTAAGCCACAAAAGAGTTTGTTGATCACCTTCATAAAATTGAAAAAATTAGAATTGTTTTCAGCCTGATGCTTGAACTGAATTAGGGTTTTCCCAATGAATATCATGGAGCCTTGAATATGTTCCTTCGGAGTAGGAGGTCCAACCAGGAAATATGTGCTTAATTTGATAATGGATTATTTGGAAGGTTGTGCACATGATGAATACATTTGTAAAATGTGCTTTGTTCCCCTGGATAATTTAAAGAAAAGTTCTATTTTTCCATGTAAGAAGACTCATCATTATTGGAAGGTAAACATAAAGTTTCTATAATATCTCCATTGTACCATTGATTTGATAGCTTGTAAGCTATTCACATATGAATATTTTTATTTGCGGGCTTCTTAATGATTTCTTTTGTTCACTTTTCCTTTGAGACTTGAATATATGTCATTCAGTTCATTAACATAGTTGGAATTGGCGATATATATGACATAAACATGGTATGAGTTTTGGAACTAAAGGATTGATGCATGACAACAACATGAATAATTTTATTGATTGCAGTAGCAATCGAAAACCTTAAATTTTGAACTGACATACATTGGCAATGATGAGAACCAAGGTTGGACAAAGCAATCATCCTCTGAAAATATTCAGTAGAAGATGAATACCTGCAAATAAATGAGAACATAAGGTTCTAAAAAATATAGCCTTATTGATTTATCAATAAATGAATTATTCTTCTCCCATATGTATGTTTTTATAGGATTCCAAGGGCTAAAATCATACTAAGACTAGGAATTTAGGACTCTAGTACAACTGGGAAAATTAATAAAAAGGGCATAAACTGAAATAAAGCATAACTCTAGGATTCCTATTATGACTAGGAGCTAAATCATAAAAGAAAAGAAACTAAAATTCTAGGACTTCTAATTTTAATACAAACCCTCCTTTAGAAAATGTTTGTTCTCGAACTTGATAAGTAACAAAGAAAGCAATTGGGGATGAACTGGACATTTGTTGCATGCCTTGTCTTTTTGAATCATTTGTGAAGCCAATAATATGCAATGCATAAATTATAACATATTGCATAACACAGTATCTTGTGTGCCTTGCATTAAAATAAAAATATCTTGTGTGCCTTTGCATAAAGAAAATTGTGTGTGCATGGCATGAGACTTTGATCTAACAGAAATACAACTTTCAAGGTGGCCAATTGAAACACCCATATGTGTTGGATTAATTTGAAGCATCTCAATCAACTCTTTCTTTTCATATAACTTCGCTTGAACTTCTCTTATTTCTCGGATGAATATGTTGCTCAACAAGAAGCATCAACAACAACAACAACAACAAAGCCTTATCCCACTAGGTGGGGTCGGCTACTCAACAAGAAGCATCATTGGTGTTAAATCCATCATAATGTCTTGGTCTGCAATGACTTCAATAGTCACTTCATCTTGTTCAATATGAGTTGATATCTCAACATTCTCAGTAGGAATAAATGTTCTCATTCAGTATCTTAATAAATAATAATTTCGTCAATGATTTATTTATGTATTTGATTGTCAATAACTTGCAAGTTAGAAACTAATGGAGGAGTAATCAATGATCTTCGGGGATTAGAAAAGTTGGCGAAGTTCTTGTTTTCATTATAGCTTATGTCGTGGCTTCTTCAATTATAATGTCATGGAGGTGGTGGAGATGATGATATTTGTTGACGTCAGATGATTGGTTGAGAGTGTTTTTGAGTCATGAAAAGACGAAATAACTGATCGGCCTGCTCATTAAGTTGATGAAGCTTGATTTACTTCCCTTAGTCAGTTCAAGTCATAGTGTCCTCCATATCATAGCTAGTCTCTCATACCAAGGTATGTGTGATAGCAACATAAATAATTCTGTTGATCGCTATCCGAAATCATAAATTTCGAACTGATGCGCATTGATAATGATGTGAATTGTGAACCAAGGTTGGCCGAAGCAATCAACCTTTAAATATAACCAGTATAAGATGAATCCTTGCAAATAAACGTGAAGCCAAGGTTCTGATAAAGATAACTTTATTGATTTATCATAGAATAAATTAATTTTTTCTGACATACATATGTTTTTGTAGGATTTCAAGGACTACAATCATACTAAAACTAGGAAATTAAGGCTCTACTACAACTAAGAAAACTGATAAAGGACACAAATTGAAATAAGGTAGAACTCCAAGACTCCTATTATGTCAATGAACTAAAATAAAAGAAATCAAAATAATAACAGACTTAAATTCTACGACTCCTAAGTCAATGAGAGTCTACATCAAGGATTGACCACAGTTATATCGGCTAGTGTTGTAATCATGTTCTTTGGTGAATAAAATTCTTGTTTTGTATTTCATATATAATGTCATCTTAGCACCAGGAAAAATAGGATCTTTTTTTGGTCAAGACCCCACCTTAGAAAATTAGGATTTAGTGTCTGTAGGAATGTAACATAAGAAATGAGAATGACTTCACCTACAATATAAAACGTAAGGAATTGACTAGGTTTGGACTCAATTGGCCACACAAAAAAATGCTAAAGTTACATTTTCCTTGGAAAATCAATACATCTTGAGTTGGCTAAACTTTTTCAGAACTCATCTCATGCTTGGTGAATCGTCAAACCTAGGCTCCAAGAGTAGAGGAATTTAATAGCTGCCATAAACATGTGTGATCAATGGAAAAGTTGATAATCACCGACAATTTTGAATGTGAGGTCTAAATTTATGCAACAAAGTTAGTTCACAATTACTACAAGTACCTCCTAGTTTATGTAGTCATAAAGAAAATATTAAATTGTAGTTGCTGATTTTATATAACGAAGTTCAATTATTCACTTTAAATTAGGAACATGGAAAGCATATTTTCCAGTTGACATAATTCCTGCCGCACAGGAATAATCCTAATATGAAAAGAGTAATTATGGAATATTCCCTGGTAATACACTTGGGCAACTCTTATGCTTGTTTTGAAATATTGCTGAACCAAATTCAGTAATTTGTCTGGTATTTTAAGAGTGTTTGGTGATAGACATTTGTGATTTTTTCTTTTTTCTTTGTGTAAACCCATTTGTTCTTGCTGTCTATCTATAACAATCGACATGTTTATCATTTCTGACAGCAATGCTAGCATACAAGACACTTTCTGGGACCAAGAATTTTAGAAAGGCGGTGCATCTGACCATTCAGTTCCTTGCCTTATGCCTGGGATTAATTGGAGTTTGGGCTGCTATAAAGTTTCATAATGACAAGGGCATTGATAACTTTTATAGTCTTCACTCTTGGTTGGGCCTGGCATGTTTGATTCTATTTTCCATTCAGGTATCTAGGTGTTTTCTATCTTATGCCCAACTATTCTAATTTCTTGTTATCTGCAGAACTTTTTATTGTTTATTCTTCTTGGTTTTTTGCAGTGGGGTGCTGGATTTTCCACCTTCTGGTATCCTGGTGGCTCAAGGAGTAGTAGAGCTTTCTTGCTTCCATGGCATGTATTTTTTGGGTTGTACATTTATGCACTTGCAGTTGCTACTTCAGTCACTGGGCTGTTAGAGAAGGCAACATTTCTCCAAGTCAATAATGTAATATCACGCTACTCAAATGAAGCTTTCTTAGTGAACTTCTTAGGTATTTTACTTGTTGTTCTTGGTGGAGTTGTCGTTCTTGCAGTTGTTAGTCCTGGGTCCATCAATCCTGATAAAGGATCTTCTGAGTAGCATAGATGTTCAGCCATTCTTTTGAATGAACTGATGTGTTATCCACGGGACTTTTATTGTTGTGTTACATTTGTTAAAGAGGTGTTCTTATTTCCTTATTAGGCAATTTGCTTGTTGTTCTTGGTGGTTTTGTTTGTCTTACTCCTGATTCGGTGAAACCTGCAACAGAGAGTTCATAGCAGGAGGAATTTCAGATATTCTATTCCGAATTGTATCTCTATAAATCACTACGAAGATTTCCTTCTCCTTAAAAAGGTCTGGCACTTGATTAAATTTTCCAGCACATGTTAACCTTTTTGCTCCATAGTCATAATAGTCATCGAGATGTAGGCAGGTTGATGACAAGATATTGGTAATAGCAAATAAATATTCTCTATATATTATAATAACAATTAACAATAGATTATAAGATTCTAAATATATATTTAATAATATATATGATTTATTAAAAATCAAAGTAAAGTCCAAGCTTTTAATTTCTTTATATACTAAGCTTCGATGCTCTCTTCTACAGTGGAAGAATTTATCTGTGAGTTGTGCAGCAGACAAAGAATATAAGAGTTGCCAAAGCCTTAATATAATATTCTGTAATTCTCATATTAATTGTCTTACATTATACAGTTGTTCAATTTCATTGCCTCTTGTTTCATTTGAGACTCGTCATTCATTTGCAGCATGGGCATTGTATTGTGAGAGACGAATGACGTTTCCCTAATAGTTTTATTCTCTAACCAGTTTTATTAGGCCTCAAGACCACAAGCATCCAACAGTAGCAAAGAAAACCAGTTTGATACCAATTCTTAGAATTCTTTACTGGAGTGAGACAGTGAGGTATGTTTGCAGTGAACACTCGCCCTGAATGAGACGTTAGAGACTACTAATCCTGCAAAGAAAGGAATGAGCATCAGACCAAATAAGGAATACCGGCAAGTTTTATCCAACCAATTCCTCGGTAGTAAGTTCTGGCTGGCACCGACACCATCATTTCTCCTCCTGCTTACTTCAAGCTCAAGGCTGACACCAGGAGCTCTCTCCATCTCCCGAACAGTGTGACCTTGACTTCAAGCCTTTGTGCATGCAATAACTTCTCTCTCTCACACACGCCCGCGCGCACACGAGGGGCAGGAACCAGAGCTAACTTGTACCATCTTCTCATATGTCTGATTGTTGATTGCTGACCCACCTGCAAGCGCAAAATGCGGGGCCTATACACGAAACATGTGGGGAAGTTTATTACCTCAGGACTCATAAGCAAGATGAGGCAAAAAACCCTTCCAAGTTAAGTTAGATTGCTGTTGCAACACTACGCCTAACTACTCTTGTTTTGGGGCAGTGAGTGAGTGAGAGAGAGAGAGAGAGAGAGAGAGAGAGAGAGAGAGAGAGAGGACATGAGACATTGTCTTCATCTATTTTTTTTTGTGATTCTATATCCTCCTAAGCATCCTCCTAATAATCCTCCTAACCCCTCACAATAGCATGTGTGATAATTTTATCAACTTTTAGGATTATTTATTTTATATGAGTATTAGAAGGATTTTTATGGCAGTGAGTGAGAGAGAGAGAGAGAGAGAGAGAGAGAGAGAGAGAGAGAGAGAGAGAGAGGACATGAGACATTGTCTTCATCTATTTTTTTTTGTGATTCTATATCCTCCTAAGCATCCTCCTAATAATCCTCCTAACCCCTCACAATAGCATGTGTGATAATTTTATCAACTTTTAGGATTATTTATTTTATATGAGTATTAGAAGGATTTTTAGGAGGATAGAGCATTTTTCAATTTTTTTTTTTGAGAGAAAGAGATCTTCATCTTTTTTGTATGACATGCTGGTGATGGATTTGACGCCACTCATGCATGCAGATGTTCGTGTGGGGGCGGATGTCGTCTCATCATAGCCTATTGGCCTCGTTCTCATGTTAAACTAAATGTATAACCTGGTTTTCTCTCTCTCTCTCTCTTTCTTTCTGATGGACTATCGCGAATGGGACCCAGTGGGAAGCCATTCAGTCATGACAAAGGTGCACTTACTGTACTTTCTCAGTCATCCACCAATCAACGACAATAAATTTATAAGTTATCCCAAGTATATGATAAAAATTCCAAAGATACTTATACGGATGTTGCCTTCGTAAATTCCTCTACAAAATCTAACTACAAGTTTTCCAAGTGCGTCGCGTGGAAGAAATGGCAAATGCAAACTACATAAAAATTGTGCCAAGTACTGAGTATGTATACCACAATACATACACTGATACACTAGCTATGAGAAGGTCATGTTACATGTAAACTGGGATGGAGCCACCCCCGAACCTCCTCCTCCACCCCTTCCACCCTGCTCCCCCTTCCCTTCTCCTCACCATCCTCCACCATCTACATCTCCATCTCATCTGATCCCCCCAACCCACTTCGGATTGCTATTGAAAGCTCTCGGAATTTTCCACCTCTCCTTCTCACTCCTTCCTTCCAAAACCCGAGCTGGTCAGATATTGTTCGAAGCAGGTACCCTCTGCTCAATCAAGGTGCTCCTCCAGTGCTTTCCAAATAGCAGTTTAAAGCGATCCAGGATGTAGTGACAGATGGAGTAGTCATCAAGCATGAGGACGTTGCCCGATGATCTGAAAGTCTCAAACGCTGCCTCATGAGCAAGTTTATGGGAACTGATCTCTCACTCGACGAGCTTAGACATGAACTACCAGTGCTTTGGTCCCTCTCCGCTTCATGCAGGATTCTAGAATTCGACAACTTCTATCTTCTTTTCATCTTCGAAAATGACTATAATAGACTTAGTGCCCTCACAAAGGGCCCCTTGCACATCAAAGGTAACATCCTAAATGTTTCGCAAGCCTGCCCTTTTTTTCGTCCTTATGATGAACAAGTTATTACCTTCCTTGTATAGATTCAACTCCCTAGTATCGCCTTTGAACTAGGAGATAGCTTCTGTCTACTTCTCCCTCAATGGAATGGAGGAGGATACTTTCTGCCACCGCTCCAAGAGATCATAAGGTTCTAGTGGCGCAGATTCTTGATGGTATTCGAGTACCCTCGCAGGACACCAGCCCCCATCAGAGGAATATGAAGTCGAGGAGGGGCCGAGCTCATTCCTGAGGTGGAGATGGAGTTCAAATGTCATAGGAAAGCTGCTGAGCGCTTCTCCCTCCTCCCCACCCCCATCCTCCACCGATGAGGAAGCTTAAGAAGACATCGAGGAGGAAAAAGAAAGATAATCTCCTCTTAAGACAAAACCCACACTAACAACTCTTTGCTTTTACCACAGGCCTTGGACACTACAGTGGACTCAACCTCCTCTCCCCCTATGTTAACCTAAATATTGTCGCCTAGAACTATCGTAAAGCACTATGTAACAAAGTCCATGACAGGCTCTCCAATTTCATAACTCACCACCAACCGGATATAATTATTTTGTTGGAAACTCATACCACAACTACAAACTCTCAGCAAATTATTCGTCGATTGGACTGGCCACTTCCATATAGGTAACAACACTACTGGTGGCATCATTATCGCCTGATGCCTTTTGAAACTTACAGTTACAACTATATTCACTTCTCCTCAATATCTTCATGTTGCGATTTCTCTTGATAACTTCTTTTTACTCTTAACTACCATATATTCTAATAGTCTGCCTGCATTTCATAATGATCTTTGGAACACCCTTTCTGCTTATAATTTAGATAATGTTCCTTGGATTATTTTGGGCGATATGAACTATGTCCTATACCCCAAGGATAAAAGAGGAGGTTCCTCATTTAAACTTACCAAATCCGTAAGGTTATTTAGGAATCTCATTCAACACCATGGTCTTATTGAATTCCTCTTTGTGGCTCTCAATTTACATGGTGCAATAATAGATCCCAATTCGCAAGAATTCTCGTCCGTTTAGGCTGAGCCTTAGTAAATCAACACTGGCTACTTAACTCCTCAAACCTCTCACTTTCCACCCTGATTAGGGGAACCTTAGATCACACCCTTATTTTACTAAAAACTAATCAGCTGTAAAACTCTCCTAGACCCTTTAGATATGAACATTCTGGTTTGCTCATAATGAACCTAGGAACATTCTATCAACCCAAACTTGTAGTAGAAAAGCCCCAATAACAATTTTTTTTTAAAATTTGAAGATCAAATGAGGGTATTTTGGTCTTTTCATAGAGTAGGGAAAAAATATAAATAAATCAACTTGATCACACCATTGAATTGTTTCCACATATCCTCGGAGATAAAATAAAAACGGGCATCCTTTTTTCTCTCTCTCGTCGCTCTCCCTTTCTTTCTCTCTCATGTTCTCTTCTTCATGCACGCACGACAACGCCATCGTCGTTCCAGGGCACACCGGTCGAGAAACACATCGACGGCGGGAGAACCATCAGATAGTACGTCGACATACATCTTTACAAAGCGAGCATGATGGGATAGGCCGCGTGAGTTTCCGTAGATTGGACGCGACTAAGATTGAGATCGTTGTCGCTGACGCCAAGGAGGTAAGCGACATGAATTATCGCCAGGAACTTCCTCCTTTTCTCGATGAATTTCTGTATTGAATGATTGAAAGTTTCTATAGATGAACTGAGGTTTTAATTAGGGTTAATTATATGCGATAGGGTTTCGGTGAGTTTGATTTCATATGACCCTTTCTCACGCCGGAACTATAGAAACGAGCCGACATCGCGACTACCACTAAAAGGTTGAAGAGACGATCCCTTTCTAACCTCTGTTCATGGTAGCCATCACCAGATACAGGAAGAGTCATCAAAGAGTTTGTCTCTTCTCGGGTTTTAATTTCTGTTTGTTTTACACCTCGCTAGATAGGTCCTCCTGTAAGCTAGTTTTGGATATGATTCTAAATTAGATGTGTGTCAATATTGTTCATGTGGAATTGATTTTGTGCCTTCTATTCTCCATGTGGCATTCACATTTTTTTTTTTGCAAGCAACACTCCATCTCCACCGGTTCATCTTGAATCTATGTGTTCAGCTCCAATCCATGTGAGTTAGTTCTTCGATAGCTTGCAGCCTAAGGAAGGAAGAAGGGACCACCAATTAGGTATATTACTTGAGGGAGAGGTATTTCTTCAAATCCTATTGCTTGATCTGTAAACAAAGTTACATGTGTGTTACAAATCACATTCTAACATTGGTGACAAGTAGCAAATACTTTGGACCAATGTAATAGATTTACCAGACATGATTAGTGGTGCACTAAAAACGTGTTTAATGATCATGATGGCAAGAATCTGGGAAGGTTGTGTCATGAATATATTATTAAGTGTCTTAAGATGGTTATCTTGAGAATTTATTCATAGATTCACTACAACAAATATGTTTTATAGCCACGAATTAATAACCACATATGTATATTTGTGGCTATAGTTATACCTTTGGAATGTTCGTGAATATTAATTCAACTATAACCACAAATAATTATCATCGTGATAATAAATATATAGTTATTACCATAATAATTTTTTCATAACAACAAATGTATATAATTTCCACGAATTTGAATTTCGTAGTTAATTATATTCATTGTATAAATAATGAATATTATTAATTTAATNCTAAAAAGTATATATTTCTATTAATTTTATGATTTGTTAATTATTTGATTAGAGGTAATATATATATATATTTAAAGTAAGATCATGTCTTCGTGCCTCTTTTTCTCTGGCACATAGGGGCGTGACATTACCAATCTTGAGTGAAGTATAAGATAAGTACAAGTGCATTGACTTTTACAAATTAAATATTTGTAATTGTAAGTTTTGTTTGATTTTTTATACCATAGGGGACCCACATATAAGGTGGCCTCTGCCCCTCTCCCCCAACTTTTTGATGTATAAAATATATATATATATATATATATATATATATATACTAGTAGTTGCAGTCAATAAATAAAAGAAATGTTAAGAATGTAACACGAGTGTCTAAGTGCTTTAGTGGTTAAGTAGTTTGCATTAGCATGTAGAGGTCTAGAGTTCAACTCCTAGCTCCTCCTAATTTTTCAATATATTTTAATATGTATGCCATGGGATAATGAACTCGGCCGCGAATTAGAAAAAAAATTGAGCTTCATCGTGCCGTCTCGGACGGGCCTGGGCTATCGGTCCTCGTGTCGTGCCGGGCTCAAATCTTGAATGGGCCGGCACGGGATGGCCCAGACATGATACGGGTGTCGTGCTCAGACCGTGCCCGTACCGAGCCGGGCCGACACCGTTCTCAACGTGTCAGGGCGGCTGGCCTGGCACGAGGTCCATCTCTATTGTAGTGGTTATTGAAACATATAACATTAATGGTTATTATCAACGAAAAAAAATATTATTTGCCGAAATTCTATTTTGTGGCCATTGAAACATATAATAGTCACGAAAAGTAACGTTCGTGACAATTGAACATTAGCAACGAAAATTAATATTTGTGGCAATTAAGCAGTAGCCACACCATCAATAGGCACAAGTGATTGCCATGAAAAATATCATGGCTATAGATTTTTAGCCACGATAATGATGCCTATAGCCATGAAGAAATATGTGGTAATTGATCAATTTTGTTGTAGTGATTTTTGGTAAAAAGAAAATAGTAGGTATTAAATGATTATACTGAGGATGTTTTGCTCGGCTTGGTTAGAAAAGAATTGGTATTAAGATTTGTTAGTATGTAGACTCCATAATAGAATATTGTATATCACTATTAAATGTAGATTAGTTATTAATTAGAGATGCACTTAACTACTACTGGCAGTTAGTCAATTAACTGATAGAGTCAACTAAAGTGTAGCAGGAATGACATTTACACTAATCTGGCAACTGAATAAATATGTGTATGTATGTAAGAATATAATCACAAGAATGAAACTTGTAGCTTTAGTGTCAATCAAAGAAAAAAAAAAGTTACTAGTTGATAAATGATAAGACCTATTTCTATATATAAATCAATTTAATGTGATGATTATATTGATTTGATCCAAAATATTATACCTAATAATTAATTAATTATAGAAGATAAATATTTACTTAAAATAGTTAAATTAGAGTGCTAAATGGGTGTTATTAATTAAATCCAAAAATTATACTTTTGTTATATGTAATAATTATTGTTTTAATCATAGTGAATAAATAATAAGTTTTGATAAGATGTTTATGAACTTATGGCTATGATCTTGCTATTGATTGATTTATTCAAATGTGTTGGACTTGACGAGATCACGTGATATCGAGGTGAGTGGAATTATCACAATTACATTAAGTATGCTCTAATAGCAATCTATAGTCTTACGCCGAAGTAAGACGCTATTTCTGTATGGATCATTGCATCCATGTGTATGTTCTGCATCATATGAAATTAATGATTGCATACCATATTTTAAATTAACTAACTCATACTTAGATTCATGAAATTGTGGCACTTGTTCCTTGTGTGGACTCATCGAGGATTTTTGTGATGTTTTCTCGAATTCTCGAGTTTTACGAGATTTGATGATTCTCCCTAGATTACTATTTTTGCTAAATGCTCTTTTATGATATGCATGTGCATTCATACACATATGACATGTCATGTTAAAACTGCCTCGTGGCGTGATTTTTGCATAGCATCGGAGAATGGTGAACTCCGAGTAGGTGCGACAACTATAAAGACTTGTTCATAGCGGCAACAATTAAATTCTTGGCATACTACTGGTTCCCAGGTGGACAACATCGATGAAGGTAAACTATTAAATCCGCCTATGATTAGCAAGCCTCAGCCCGCACATTAACTCACTAAGAATTTCGTATTGGTCGCACGACCTTAGTGAGGATTCCGTCTTTCTTTAGCTTACTTTCTTTTGTAGCTAAAAAGGACAAATATTTTACATGACAATCATTGCATGATTTTATTGCCGTTTGAACGTATTGCATCATATGTTTCGGTCTTATTGGTTTTCGATATTGTGTTTCCTCCACTCACTAAACCATTTTATGCCTACCCTCTCCCCATTTTACAGGTGATGATTGCTAGTATTGCTATGTGATGAGCAAGGGTTTGGGAGTTATTTGAGTCAGGTCGAGTATGGACTAGTTCAGTCCAATTATCTTTTTTGCTTATTAGCGTTATTCATGAGTAGAAGACTTGTATAGTTCCTAACTTGCTATTTGGTACTTGTATTAATCACGGATTCGAGATTTATGACATATCCCATATGTGGATTCATAAGGACCATGGTTCCTCATTTTGGACACTATTTATGAGCCATCGTGCTCCTGTGATCACAATAGTTATTTTCGAGAAGTTGTCCCTCACATGATCTTCTTTTGATTCATATAAATTGTTATATCAAATTGTAACCATGGGCATTTTGCCACTAATCCAATTTACGTCGAGGTGCTGCTGATTTTTTTGGCAAATTCAAGAGAGTTTATTTTTCCTTATCATGCTTCCACAATATTCATATAGTTGAACTTGATTTAGTGATATGTCTATTTAACCCCTCTTGTGATGGTTAACAGTCGACTATGTCGGGGTTGGTCGTTACAAGTTATGGTATCATAGCTCAGTCATTTGGTCCAATTTATGGAGTTTGGGTAATGTTTGAGTAGTGTAATGTTTGTATTCTATTTTCATTGATTATGCCTTGATTGAAATCACATTGTTACTATTTGATACATTATGATAATATAAAAATCAAAACGTGATTTTTGAGTACATGATTCTTTATGCAATGTTGAATCTTGTGTGTTATTTATGTCTTGAATGACACCATGTTGTCTATTATAAGAAGTCTTATGATATGCGAGATCTAGATGTTAGTTCTTCTATATGATTATTTATACAATGTTATATCATGTGGTAGCATAGTTTCCCCTATTTGTTAGAATGCAATATGAGAATCATTGAAACCTAGGACATGGATACTATAGAGAATCTTATCCTTGACATGCACCTAGATGCAAAACATTATTGATAAATTTGATATAGATGCTGCAATATTATGAAAATAGAAATGCCAAACAAGATGCGAGAATTCTTGGAGCTTTATAATATATATATATATATATATATATATATATATATATATATATATGGCATTATGTATGTCTATAGAGTGAGAACTTGTTATTTATTAATTGGGTGTTATGGATTGCATTGTTGGTGCCTCCAAAATGAAAGCTTGATGCTTATAATGGAAGGCTATGAAATATTCCTTGTTGTGCTTAATTGAATATCAACATTGATAATAATGGATATGATGTGTGTCGTGCCTTACATGCATATGATGATAATACTACATTAGTTTGTGATTATGTTATGGTGTGATGTATCATAAATATTATTCTGCTATAAATGCAAAATTGAACCTCGAGACTTAGGAAATTCGTTAATTAGAGCAAATGCTAACTTGATATTGACTTTGCGAAAAGATAATTATTTGTGCGGACATATATTGATAATTCACATACAAAACACATATGTTAGATATCATGATTAAGAATATTGATACAAGTGTTATCAGTAATTGATTCTAATTGTGCAACAAGAGAGGTCACCATGAAGTTGATTGGCCAAGCAAGTAAGCTATGATTGTAAACTCATGTCATATGGATAGAGTCAATGAGACAGTTCTTGATGAGTTGCAATAGCCTAGTCTTTGATGATGTACTAAGTCATAATACTTTAGAGTACTAATTTGATTTTTCCTCTCAAAAAGTAATAATTTGATTTGCTATATGAAATAAATTAAGGATAATGACATTGATGAATTTTAATGTGAATGCTATCCAAAGAAACTCTAAACTTGGGCGAAAGAAATCACGTGAATATTCAAGGTGATGGACATGAGGTATAACAAGGAAATGATTTATAGTTGAAATAAAAATAGTGAAGACTACTTTAGCATAGTGGAAGGACAATTATTTGTTGCAGTTAAGAAAAAAAGAGACTTCCATGATTTTTACAGTCCTATTTTTAATCGTAAGGAGCATAAGAAATGACTAATTTTTTTAAGATAAAGTGATGATCCAATGTCAATGAAGATAACTCATTTGAGAAATTTTTTTCTCAATACTCTTTATCATAGACAATAAAATTTTGTATATTAATAAATTATTTCTTAGATATCCACGATAAAATGGGTGTAGTGGACTGTGCCATTTATGTAGAGGCAAAAGATACAACATTTAAGGTTGAGAGTCCATCTAAGGAACGAAAATGATTGGTTGATCGCGAAAATAAAATGGTGACTTCATAAAGGTCAAAAGAGTTTCCACCTCAAGAGAAGTGTACGTGATGTACAATCATGTCTATTGTGATGAGTGCATAGTTTATTCGCATGAGAACATATTAGAAGATGATAAACTCATATTTTATGCAATTCATATGATAAATTCCACAAGAATTGAGGCAGGTGTAATATTTTTTTATATTTGCGTATTTTGCTTGTAGTGAATTTAAGGTCGAACAACAAATAATGTTAGCAAGCAACTTAGAATGCCGTCACTAGTTCGAAGATGGTCAAAGATTCAACCATCAATGCTTGAAGATGTATTACTATTCTTATTGAGCTTGATACAATTATTTGTTTTTTTCCATATGGTTATCATTATGGACTATCAAACTTTGTACATTAGTTACTGCCAATATCGATCCAATTATCTTTGAGTGATCTCTTGTCTTATAGGCAAATATTTAGAGATTGTGTAGTGGTTAATAGAGATAGAAGATTATTATTGATCTAATGTTGACACCGAATATTTTGATATGATTCTCGGAGAGATTACCTTATCAATTATTGAGCAGTTGTGGACTATTGTATCAACAAGGGAAAATGTTTAGGCTACTTTTCGAGAAAACTGCGATAATCACTAGTGGTTGGAGAATCAATGATGTTATCTTTGTGGTCTATAACATAAAATAAAATAATGATAAGACAAGAATGTGATAGACTGGAATATATCCATGTTGTAAACAGACAATTGCCTATGTTGGAGATATTATGGGCTTATGTAGACTACCCTAACGATGTCAAATAATTTTCATTGGCTTAGGAAGCTATGTTGTAACCCTCTTGCTAGGAAGCTTGGAGTGTGTAGTTAATTTTCAACTAGTTGTTGTTAAATTGCCATCAATCTTGGACGAGTCATTAAAGGTCAATGATGCAAATGGTCAGATTTATTGTTATCAGATGATAATTCGTTAGATGTTCATGAAACATCGTTCAATTTTTTTGAGGATTGAGAAGAAGTGTAATATGTCACTATATATTATGACCTTTTATAAGTTATCAATTTTGTCATTTATGTATGATATGTTGCTGTTGATGTTGGCTTGTCATGTACTTGTCACGACTTGTTGTTGATAAGTAATGAACGATGGTTAATTGCCTAATTATCATTGTCAAATGTCTACTTGTGGTCAATATACCTTTACTATTGGTCATTATGGATTGGTGATTCACCAATATGACATGTTGTTATCAGCTAGAGTGTCATGAAGATTATGAACTTGTCATCACTTAGTGCGAGCTATCATTGTCGATGTTGGAGTCATTGTTGATTCCTAATTTGTTATTTTCGAATTGAAAAAAAACACTATCGACTCAAGATTTGTTGTTGTTGATTTTTGAAACCATTAACGATTTCTAGGTCGTCAGCCTCAAAATTAAATGATTATCGACTTGTGACACATCATGATCAATTTTGGAACTTGTTAAGGACTATTTCTGATTCTTGGCTCACTGTTGTCAGTTATGACATTATTATGAAATTTTTATTATGTGTTACAAGCCAGTGTTGGTTCTTACCGGTTATAGGTTCAATGTTAGATCTTATTTCCTTGGTCGTGGCTCGCGATTTGTCATTTTTGAATAGTGATTCATGTTTGCCTCTTTGTCTTAATTGTTCATCAAGTGTTACTCAATATTGAGTACCACTAGTCAAATTATTGTATATATTATTTGAACCATTATAGTCAAGTAGTGACTCATTTTCATAATTTCTCATATGATGCCAAATTATATAATTCAGATGGACTGGTTGAAAGCTCATCGAAAGATTTATCCGAGTTTCGCACCTATGGTAATTGGTTGAAAGCTCAAATCGAGTCATCGATTTTGACATCTACGATATGTTGGTTAATTTGGTGATATTATTTGAACCGCTGTAGCCAAGTAGTGACTGTTGTCATAATTTCTCATGTGACGCCAATTTATATAATTTGGATGGACTGCTTGAAAGCTCATTGAAAGGTTTATCGGAGTTGTGCACCTATGGTAATTAGTTAAGAGCTCAAATTGAGTCACCGATTTCGACATCTATGATATGTTGGTTAAAGGTTCCTCGAAAGAGCGATTGGAGTGGGACACCTTCCGATCTTGAT
This sequence comes from Pontederia paniculata, assembly GCA_001647135.1. Taxonomy (NCBI): domain Eukaryota; kingdom Viridiplantae; phylum Streptophyta; class Magnoliopsida; order Commelinales; family Pontederiaceae; genus Pontederia; species Pontederia paniculata. The sequence continues at coordinate 21,511 of LTAE01001511.1, read as the reverse complement.
CGAGAGCTCAAACTAACATTCAATTATCACAAGTCGATCAAGATTACTTACTCCTAGATAGATTGGCTCGATTCTTCGGTGATGAGTTTGTACCACTGCATGACATGCCTATATCTGTATGGTCGGATAGAGATCTTTGATTAACTTCCACATGATGGAAGTAGTTTAGTAATATTTTCCACCCTCAGATAGATGGTCAAGCTGAGAGGACCATCTAGATATTGGAGGAATATGTTGGGAGAGAGTTCCATAGACACGGGTGACAATTGGGATATTAGACTAGCCTTTGCAGAGTTTGCATAAAAGAATGAATTATCAGTCTACGATTGGCATGGCACCGTATGAGTATGGCAAGAGATGTCACACTCCGATATGTTGGGACATAGAAGACACCCAGTTGTTGATTGAGCCAGAGCTAGTTCAAGCGGCAATTGAGAACGTTGAGTTGATCAGGAAGAGTTAAAGCTGCTCAAGATAGATAGAGGTTACCTGTCGGCAAGTCTCACCTTGAGAGAGAATTGCAAAGTTGGTAATGATATACGGGAGGATCTCATTTATCACGAGGAGACCATCTGTATCATGGCTCGTGAGAATACGATCCCATGGTTAAGGTTCTTTGAAGGAATCATACTGAGACAGAGGCTACGTAGGAATTGAGGAGGATATGCAAAGGAGTCATCCTCACCTATTCTGATATTTCAGGTTAGTATTAATTTCGAGGACAATTTTTTTTTTAAATGGGTGTAGTATTGTAACAGTTCAAATCTCTAGAAAAGCCCTAATGGCAATGTTTTTAAAACGTGAAGAATTAATGAGGTATTTAGGTCTTTCCATAGGATAGGGAAAATAATTAAATAATTAACCTGATAAGACCTTTGATTTTTTCCACGTGTCCTATGAGATGAAATAAAAAGGGCAATCCCTTTTTCTCTCTCTCTTGTCACACACACTCTTCTCTCTCGTATTCTCTTCATCATGCACGCACGAAGACGCCACAACCGTTCCAGGACATACTGGCCGAGCAACACATCAACGATGAGAGAACCATCAGATGGTACGTCGACATACATCTTTACAAGGCGAGCATGATGGGATAGGCCACGTGAGTTCCCGTAGATCAGACGTGGCTCAGATTGAGAACATTGTCACCGACGCCAATAAGGTAAGCGACGTGAATTACCATCGGGAATTTCCTCCTTTTCTCGATGAATTTCTGTATTGAATGATTGAAAGTTTCTATAGATGAACTGAGGTTTTAATTAGGGTTGATTATATGTGATAGATATTTAGTGTGTTCATTTTCGTCTTGCCCTTTCTCACGCTAGAATTGCAGCAAAACACCGACATCGCGACTACCACTCAGAGATTGAAGAGACGATCCCTTTCTGACCTCAGTTTATGGTAGCCATCATCGGATACGGGAAGAGTCATCAGAGAGTGTGCCTCTTCTTGGGTTTTAATATTTGTCTATTTTATGCCTCGCTAGACAGGTCCTCCTGTAAGCTAGTCTTGGATATGATTTGAAATTAGATGTGTGTCAATGTTGTTCATGTGGAATTGATGTGTGCCTTCTATTCTCCATGCAGCATTCAGATTTTTTATGGAAGGAGCACCCCATCTCCACATGTTCATCTCGAATCTATGTGTTCAGCTCCAATCCGTGTGAGTTGGAGTTCTTGGATAACTTGCTGCCTAAGGAAGGAAGAAGGGGCCACCGATTAGGTTTATTACTTGAGGGGTAGGTATTGCTTTGAATCCTATTGGTTGATATGTAAACAAAGTTACATGTGTGTTACAAATCACATTCTAACATTGTGACAAGTAATAAATAATTTTGAACTTATACCAATGTAATAGATTTATCGGACATGATTAATGATGATTTAAAAATGTGTTTAATGATCATGATGGCAAGAATCTAGGAAGGTTGTGTCATGAGTATATTAATAAGTGTCTTAAGATGATTATCTTGAGAATTTATTCATAGATTTTTTGTAAAAGGAAAGTAGTAGGTATTAAGTGATTTTACTGAGGACACTTTGCTCGGCTTGGTTAGAAAATAGTTTGTATTAAAATTTGTTAGTAGGTAGTCTCAGTAATAGAACAATTGTATATCACTATTAAATTTAGATTAGTTATTAATTAAAGATGCACTTAACTACTGCTGGCAGTTTGTCAATTAAGTGATAGAGTCAACTAACGTTATCCGGAATGGTATTTACACTAATTTGGCAACTGAATATATATGTGTATGTATATAAGAATATAAGAACAAGAGTGAAACATGTAGTTTTAGTGTCAATCAAAGAAAAAAAAGGTTACCCACCTGGAGTAGTGAGCTACCTTATGTCTCAAATTCGTCATATTGCCTAGATTAATGAGTATAAAAATAATTCTCAATAGAAGTGTATATTTAAAATAAAAAAGGTAACTTGTTGATAAGTGATAAGTCCTATTTCTATATATAAATCAATTATGATGTAATGATTATCTTGATTTGATCCAAAATATTATACCTAATAATTAATTAAATGTAAAAGATAAATGTTTACTTAAAAGAGTTAAATTAGAGTGTTAAATTGGTGTTATTAATCAAATCCAAAAATTATACTTTTGTTGTATGTAATAATTATTGTTTTAATCCTAGTGAATAAATAATAAGTTTTGATAAGATGTGTATGAACTTATGAATAAGATCTTGTTGTTGATTGATTTACTCAGACACGTTGGACTTGACGAGATCACACGATATCGAGGTGAGTGAAATTATCACAATAACATTAAGTATGCTTTAGTAGCAGTCTATAGTCTTACGCCGAGGTAAGATGCTATTTATGTATGAATTATTGCATCCATGTGTTTGTTCTACAGCATATGAAATGAATGATTGTGCGACATGATTTAAATTAATTAACTCATGCTTAGATTTATGAAATTATGACACTTGTTCCCTGTGTGGACTCATCGAGGATTTTTTCGATGTTTCCTCGGATTCTCGAGTTTTACGGGATTTGATGATTCTCCTTAGATTACTATTTGTTGATAAATGTTGTTTTATCATACACATTTACACATATGACATATCATGTTAAAATCACCTTGTGGCGTGATTTTTTTGCATAGCATTAGAGAATGATCAACTCTGAGTAGGTGCGACAACTATTAAGCCCTATTCATAGTGGCAATGATTAAATCCTTGGCATACTACTACTTCCCTAGGAGGATGATGTCGATGAAGGTAAACTATTAAGTCCGCCTATTATTGGCAAGCCTCAGTCCACATTGGCCGTACGACCTTAGTGAGGGTTCCTTCCTCCTTTAGCATACTTTCTTTTGTAGCTAAGAAGGACAAACATTTTACATGACATTTATTGCATGGTTTTATCATCATTTTATCGTATTGCATCATGGACTTCGGTCTTATTGACTTTCATTATTGTGTTCCCTCCACTCATTGAGCCATATTATGCTCATTGATGCGAAAAATCCATTACATGCAAATACATGCTAGCAAGTGCACTAGTCGTTCAAGTAATAAAGTGTAAAGAGTAAGAGTTGTCGATCCCACACGAAAGTAATATAACTATCTAATCTCAGAGGTTAACATGAGACAAACATAAGGTTATAGATTGGTAGTTTTTTAGAAACAAAATTTATTAAAATAAAAAAAATTACAATAATAGTTGCTGATGACTAGGGCCTGTATGAGAATAAAGATGATGAATAAAACTAATACTCTCACAGAAATAATTATGCACAAATTCTGCTCAAGGGTGACTCTCCAGATGGATGAACACCTAGTAATATGGCATTCCTTAACGGATAAATAAACTACCCATATGACAATAATCTATCAAGTATTCCTTAACGGCTCTACCTTTCATATTATAATCACATGATGCATTCACATGTATTCCTAAACTATTAAATCACCCTTAATGGGTTAACCTAACAGACCATACACTACCAAGTCCTTAATGGATCACAATAGTATGATATGAATTTCATAAAATATTCATCATACTACACAGTTAATGATCAGACGAATAAACTCAGAAAACTCAGGCAATCATGTTCAAGAAAGAGACAACTAAATTTATAACCAAAAGTATGACAAAATATGCAAGTTTTAAACATAATTAACAATTCTTTACAAGTCGAAATTATCATAAGATACACACAAGTTACAGAACATGGTAAAGTTCATCCCAACAAAATATAGATCAAGAGAATACTCTTCTGGATATTGAAAAGATGTTGAGCAAACTCTTTAATGGATGTATTGATATCGACTCCTCCTCAGCAATTCTTTGGAATAATTCTCTATTCTCTGGGGTTCTAGCTCTGATCAATGGTGGCGATGGAAATCCCATAAAAACTCATCAAAATCCCATCTTTAAAATCTCAGATCAAATATAAATCTTTCTAGCCATCAAATCATATCGAAATCTTGAACATATCAATCTTTGTCAATCTCTCACGACCCATGACAAGATTTCACGACCCGTAATGGATAACTCTTCAAGATATCTCAAGTCGTCACCATAATGAGATATCACGGCCCATAACTCGAGCGTTGAATGGATTTGCACCTCGATCTCCTCTTCTCATGGTCCATTATCTCCTTCACGACCCATGATGATAAACAATGCAGTAATAGGCCGCTGCTATTGAGGCCGTGATGGTTGGTGACGCTCCATAATATGTTACTTCACGACCCATAATATAGTGTTACGTCCCATAAGGATATGATGGTTTGAATTGATTCCATTGTAAAGGTCATTATATGGACATTACTATTGTGATCTCTGCCCTTACGACCGGTAATGGAACATCACGACCCATAATGGTTTGATGTGCAATCTTGTGTAGGATCGGAATGGCACCAAGAGGGGGGGGGTGAATTGGTGTATAAAACTTTTTCTAATTTTATTGTGTTCGATGAGTTATATTAGCAGAAGCACATACATATGAATGTAAACAAGTAGAGAGAGGAGTGAGAGAGAAAATGAAACAGGCACAAACACAAGATTTGTTGACGAGGTTCGGCCGAACTCCTGGCCTACGTCCCCGCTCCGGTCTTCTCGCACTCGAGATCTACGGAGATCACTAAACTCCTTCTTTAAGGGCGAAGACTCTCTTACAAACTTCTCTTTTCTTGCTCGAGGACAAGGAGATAACCTCTTACAGTTCACTCAAGAACTCTCAATCCCTTATATTCAGAATTCTTCACTCGAATCTCAGAAGGGGAACTAAGGCTTTCTATCGCTCACAGCTCTCACTGAATATTTTACCAAAGTTAATCCCAAGACTCTTAGGATTACAATATATACTCTGCACTAACGACCTAATTCTCTCACCTAGAAAACTAGTCGTTAATGCAAGTACAATACCTTCACCTACCCCTCTGTCGTTCGCTGCTCCTGCCTCGGTCGACCGCTGCTCTGGTGAAGTCTCCACTTGAACTACCGCCTGGTGCTTCGGTCGTCCACCGCTCACCCCCGGGCATCGCTTCAAGTGCCGAAGCCTTTCTCCCTCAGTCAAGTTCCTTCGGACGTTCACCACCACCTGTGACCGCCCGATCTTGATGTGAGTACTTCTCTTCAACTAATCCCTGGTCGCCCACTGATTCCACTTCAGCATCCTGGACGCCCACTCTCCAGTTGAAGAGTGTGGTCAAGCTCCTTCGATCGCCCGCGCTTCATCTTCGGTTGATCGATCTTGACCTCCTCCAGCGACCACTCATCTCTGGTCGTCCGCTGATTTCACTTCAGCTTCTTGGACGTCCACTCTCAAGTGAAGCTATTTGTCAAGCTCCTTCGGTCGTCCGCCACCACCTGTGGCCGACTGATCTTGACCTTGTCTCAGCTCCCACTCATCTCTGGTCGCCC
>LTAE01001511.1:0-14856 GCA_001647135.1 Pontederia paniculata | reverse complement strand
CCATTGTCTTCTTTCTCAATTCTTCGGTCGTCCGCTCTTCAACCTCGAACGACCTCTCCTCTGCTTAGCCAAGACTCTTCTTCGACTAAGTCTTCACTGGGCGTCCACTTCTCCTTGGACCGCCCGTTCTCCATCCTCTGGTTATGAAGGTGATACCATCGGTCGCCCACTACTCATCATCGGGCGACCTCTCCTGTTAAGCCCTTCTCTGCGGTCGTCCTCTTTATATCTTTGGTCGACCGTTTACATTCTGACTCCTCTTCACATGCATTCTCCTTCAATATTGGTCGATCACTTCATATGCTTAGGATGAGCACTGAACACATAGAGTTCTTCTGATATGTCTTCTGTGTGCATAGGTCGTCCGTTCCTTTAGCTTTGATCGACCTATCAACTTCTGAACTTGAACGTCTTGTTTCAAAAATCAGTTCAACAAGTTCATTAGTTCAAAACTAAGTTCCCTTACAAATTTGTGATCATCAAAACCATCTTAGGATCCTAGATTCAACAATCTCCCCCTTTTTGATGATTATAAATTCATGAGGAGTGAACTTAGGGTTAGTTATAAACATAAAGCTTATTCAGAATTCTAACTGACCGAACATGCTCCCCCTTAATTAGATATCTCATTTTCAGAAACTTCTCCCCCCCAGTCAATGCATGTATTCAGAATATGTAAATTGAACAAACTTAGCAATATGTGCTTGCAATTCTATATTTTGAGACATACTGTATAAAACACATGCATGCTCGAATTATACACATATCATTCCGATCAAAAAAGGATACCAATGTGCATTTCATTCCTGAAAGTAAAGTTACATCATATCATTCAGAGCAAACATGTACACATTTCAATCATTCTGACTCAAAATGTTTTGTATACAACCATGATTTATCTAACTAATCTTCCTGATCCTTAGAAGTTGTTGTTGACCCTGCTAAGTCCTTAGTGACCTTAGCTGTTTCACTCAGTATCTCATGCACAACTTCTTCTACTGGGGCATTGGTTTGTTCAGGATTCGAGTCTTGAGGTTCAATCTCTATTTTCTCGCACAGTTTCTGCTTTAGTAATATTTCAATATTTTCAACGTTTGTTCTGCCAGCTATATCATGTGTGGAAGCCTTTCCTTGATCAGATGTTGCAGTGTGAAGATCAATGTCCTGCCCAGCAGCTCCTTTAGCTTCAACATTTTCAGAACCAACATTCACAGAACCATCCCTGTCTTCCCCTTCCTGAACCTCCTTTAGAATATGTTCAAGTCTCTCTTCTATGTGCTCAGATACAAGTTGCTTTTGTTCACTCCCCTGACTACTCTCTCCCCCTTTGTAATTATCAAAAATGGGGTGTCCATCAAGGAGATGTGCAGCAGGTTCATATCCAGCAGCCCTCATGAAGTCATCCATCACCTTCAAATGTTGACGAGCTTGACTATGATGGCCTTCAAGATCTTTAGTTACTTCAGCATTGTCACTCTGCTTAGCTGCCACCTTCTTCATCAATTCGAGAGCTTGACCGAGTTGACTGGTCATTGTGCTGAGTTGTGTTGTCATGAGGTCCACTTTAGTGCACATCAGTCCAGTCTTCTCTGCTTGGAGGCCATGCAGCTGAGAAAGAAGAAGTACATATTTGGGGAGGAGGAGGAGCTCTGGGTGATTGAGGCTGTTGAGGCAGAGAGGTTATGGTTCGAGAGGGATCTTTGAGGCTCAGGATTGAGAGAGGTTTCAGTGGATTGTGAATTGTCTTTCACGAGCCCTTTTCTGGTCATGGTGACTAAGGAGATCTTGTCACTCTTGTTGGGAATAAGGGTTACTTCATTGTCAGGAAATCNTAATCATGAATGATATAATCAAAGGGATGAAAATCTGGATAACTCTAGAGCATGATCACGGTATAAAATCAATATTCATAGGATTATGAATCATCTTTAGAACTCTAGGAAAATGATCAACTATATGAAATCTAGATCTACAAGTGATCCGCCAGAATACACACCTTATGGCCTAAGCTTTTCATCTCGATCTTCTAACATCCTCGTCGTTTCTCTGCAGCGATTCCTCTCCTACAATTCTTCCCGGTTAGGAGATGATCATTCATCAATGGAGAGAAAGAATTTCAGCCTTACCTTGAGATCCTTTAGGTAAGGGCACATGGAGAGAAGAAAGCTAGGGCCGGCTAGGAAAAAGAATGAAAAATCATAGGAGGAGATTTTTATAACTCAAGAGTCCAAGTTTGCTGGACAATCTGAATTTATTTCATATTTAAATAAATTTCCAATTTAAACTCTAATTTCCTTCTTCTTAGTTAAGAAAATATCTTTTGAAAAAATAAAATCTGATAGGGTTTAACTTTCTTGGAAGATAAAATTTGTGGGGATTTAAATTTCTGAGAGATAAAAATCTGAAGAGATAAAATCTTTGATCTCCTAATTATGGAAATATATTTGGAGGAAATAAATATGAGGAGATTAAATTTATGAGGGGATAAAATCTGAGTTAGGTTTGGAGATAAATTGGGGATGAAATCTGGGTAGTTACAAATATAATCAAGAATAATTTATGTGATGTATTGAACTTAAACATGATGACCATCAATATTAATATCTATGGATATATAAACAGACGTAAATACATGAGAACACGACAAGAGACAACCAGTCAAACAAATAAATAAATAATTATTTTAAATATTTATTACGAAATTTATATTATTAGAAAGCTTAGGTAACCAATGATTTAAAGTCTAAATAGTGATTATTCTACCAAAAAAGAAGTCTAAATAGAATAAAAACGTGTTGGATTCAAATTTGATAGATAATTGTAACGCAATTCTGTGTCCATATCATATTAATTTCAGTTAAATAAGAAACAAATTAAATATTTAACCATTTTAATAATAAGACATACACAAACTGTAATACCCAAGAAGTCCAAGTAATTAAAATTGTAGAAAAAGGGAAAAAAATAATAATAAGATAATATATGAAATTGATTAAGAAAAGAATATGTATAAATTAAAAGAATAAAAGGAAAGATATTATGAGATAAGATGGAGTATGATTAGAATTAGAAAAAAAATAAGTAGGGATCAAAGTCAAATTATTATCCTAATAATTTAATATTCTTAATCCTACCCAAGCTAGTTTTAATGGACTCCTAGGGAGATAGGAGGGATTAAATTAACTTTGACTAGGATGATGCCTAGGTAACCCCTATATAAGGAGGATAGAGGGGGGACCTCATAATCTCTTTTAAGCCTTTAAAACCAAAATCTCTCTCTCTCTCTCTCTCTCTCTCTCTCTCTCTCTCTCTCTCTCTCTCTCTCTCTCTCTCTCTTGGAGGACTAAAGAGGTCATACACGTGAGGGCAAGGAACACAAATTGAATAAGAAGGTTTAACTAACAAGGTTAAGGAGGATCAAATAATAGTGTGATCTTATCTATTAGACAGGTATAAAACGGACCATAGAATGATGGACATGGATCGCGCTCTCATGGCAACGATCGTGTCCTTCAGGGATATAGTTCGTGTCCCAGGATCCCGACAGACAAAACATGGGTCGCGTTGCCCCTCACGCGGACCGCGCAAAGACTACGCCACCGAGCCACCACCACATTGGAGACAAGACGCGTACCGCATCGCCCCTTGACGCGAACCGTATCCGCTAGCCACGCAGGGTAATGAATGAAACACACTGTGTCCTCTACGACGCGGGCCATGTTCTCACCGCCAGAAAAGCTAATTTATTAAATTATTTATATGTGATCTATTGAATTTATATATTAATCATTGCATGAAGTTAATCCTAGATGTGCATGATAATAGGAATTAAAAAGGATTGTTGCATGTGATTGAATTGGACATGAAGACGATGAAAATATTTCCAATGTATGGGATCCTATACGTGGGATTCTTGGACTCCTTCGGGGGGTTATAGGACTCCTTCGGGGTTAACACATTGGACTCTTTCGGGAGTTATAGGACTCCTTCGGGGGTTAACATTGGGTTCCTCAGGGAACAATTGGATCTCTTTGGAGACAATGGATTAAAATATTTCCTTGGGAAATAGTTGTTAGTGATTATTGGATTTCAGGCCTAGCTAGCCTTCATGAGCACCGAGAGCAAAACTAATGAACCTTCATGATTAAAGACNAGTAAAATAAGTATTATATGGTAAAATTATTATATTAATTGCTCTATATGTTTTTACGTATGATTTTCATATTACTTCCTTTACATATTGGGTTTCATAGCTTATGGGAGAATTGTCTCCTCTGCTTTTGATCTCGCAGGCGATTATTGCAATTAATAGGTGATGGCACTGGTGACACAGATGATCGTGATGATGGTTTGCACATGATGAGTCTAGTTTGAGTCCAGTCTACTAAGTCTAATTAGTTTTTATAGTTTTTTTTATTTTATCTTTTCAATATTGGAATCATGTAAAAGAATGTTTTATCTTGCTAGACTATTTTATATTAAAGTTATTGCTTCCACATATTGTTGGTCAAAGTAGAATTGTCGTAGCGTCTCCAAGTCTATATTCTGCCACATGGTGGGGGTTGAATTTGGGGGCGTTATACAAACTCATAATTAATTAGATATCCTATGAATAATATTTTTTATTTATTTATAGCATAAACTATAGACATTATATGTGTTTCTTTTCTATATGCCACCTCTTCTCGTACGAACAAGCTAGACGAAGAAAATCATCCACAATGGATGGTCACAGTTAGAATCTTGCTCCCGCCTTTCTGTATTTTTTTATTTACACATATAATATTAGATATGAATATTAATTGAGTAGCAATTCTTTATTATTATTATCATCATAATTTTTATTGTTATTGTAACGCTCTAGAAATACACTATCTACATGTCAAAATGTTCTGAAAATATTACATCTATGATTTTCTTTGACTTTATAGTTGACTATTCAACTAGTCAATGTAATGCAAAATAAATAAAAACTTTAAAACTCTTTCATAGAATAAAAAGTGTGGAAATCTTAGAACATCTGAAGTGTCTCAACTGACTAATAAAATTCAATGAAAAGAAATCAAAGGAGACACCTAAAGTTAGGATCATTGACTCATGTGCAAGCAACATCCATCACGAGCATCAATCATCGCATGTGTCACCAATCAACATATCACTACATGTTACTCACTTGTAGGATCCAAAACAGGAGAAACAATTATTCTGTGAGCTATAAAGCTCAATATGTAAGGCACAGTAAATATGACATGTCATAAAAGTAATCAAATATCAATAATCTTCAATCATTCATTGTCTGTGCAATATGTTACTTTCTTTGCATGAGGAATAAGATATGACAATATCATTCAACATAGTAAGAAATCAATTACTCCTAAGTCATAATTCATTAGTTTTACTTTCTTTTCATTCACATTCATCATTTATCATTCCTTACTTTGCTTTCATACCTTGCATCATTATTCATTCATTTTTTATTAATCATCTAATGCTATATGATCAATGCAATATTTAGATCAAGTGGTTATATTGTTATGTTTGACTTACCACTTTAGTACCTTTGAGATGAGTTTGAGAGTTGCTTTGGATGACTTTGAATGCCTTATGATTATTTGGAAGTTTCGTCAATAGATCAATGGGGGTGCACAAGTTACAACCAATAAGGATGCTCGAGATATCCTTTCACTGTAGGATGAGGAGAAATCAAGCAACAAGAACTGAATAGTAGTTGTTCTATCAATCCTATCTTTAATAACATTGTTGCTCCCAAATATACAATACATGACGACCTCGTCATTTATTTAGGTGAAGATGGTTGACTGTTATTTTGTCCACATATTAATTCTTAATATTCAGAAAAGGCCTATCGTTATTTATCATCTAGAATTTTAGTAAAATGATAATAATAAAAAAAATTACAAAGATCCTTCAAGGTTCGTTAAAGGCTTATTTACGATCGTGATCAAAGAGATGGTTTTCTTCATCTCAAATTTACGGCCCGCAACAAGTTTCTTCACAGCTATGACCGAACATCTTACCTCTTCTCTTCAACTTCATGGCCTGTGACTAGTTCCTTCACGGTCGTGACCATACACTTGACCTCTTCTTTTCAACTTCACGGCACATGACAACATATTCATGGGTGTGAATCTAAGACTCGTGAGCGTGATGATTTTCTTAGCGGTTGCGCCCGAAGTTGCGATACCTTACACACGTTGGCTTCATGGGCGTGAAATCCAACTTCATGGCCATGACCAAAAGGCGCGAGATGCCTTCATAGTCGTGAAAATCCAATTTCACGATTGTTGCGATGCAATGCATTCGATCCTCTTCTCTCCCCTTCTTTTGTTTGTATAGAGAATATCACATAAATTAGGTCTTAGAAAATTAACATCTAGGAGACCAACATGTATGAAAACTTCATAATTTTGACAATAATATATTCTTCTCTAGGGCTAGCATGCAATTATTTATCATGAGAGACGTATCTAATGGGATTTGGCTATATATATACGTATTTGTAGGGATTATTTTCTTTCATTCTTTGGGTTATTCTAATCCTCGTTTTCATTCCCTTGAACTCATGCTATTGTTCTCCTTCATGTTGTCCTAACGGGGTTTTGGCATAGGTTTAGGAGAGAGAGGAAGGAAGAGAAGGAGAAAATATGAGAGAGGAAGAGAGAGAATTCTTACCTAAGAAGAAGAAAAAAAGGGAGAGAGCTCTGACGACTAGGACTTGAGGGGGAGAATAATAACTATGAGATTTTCTTCCCACCCTAGGTGTCTATTATAAGGGTAGTTCTAGGGTTTTCCAAATTTTAGTCCATCTCAAACTCTTTTCATAAAATCTGATTCGGACTTAAAGTTAATAAAAATATTGTAACTTAATTAGTTCTGATTTAAATAAAACCTAAACTGCAGAACCTTTGTGTTGAATATATCATTTTTCCAAAGGGGAAAGGGTGGCTGCATCATTTAGGCACACATCAATTCTTTCTACATAATGCTTATTTACTTAGAATAAAGAGAAGTTAATTTGAATGACTTTGAATGCAATATGTATCATTTGAGGTGCTTGTCATTATGTGGAGAATATTGCAATAAATTGGACGACTATTGACCTAAAATGGTGTTCCTTCCCATGTCTTCCTTTTTGAATTTGGTTAAACTAAAAGCAAACTTTTATTCTATTATTTACGCAAACACTATTCCATTGAAGATTAAAAATTTTGCATGGCTTCTGTTAAGATCCATACTCCCAACAAGCAAATACTTATTCCGATGGAGTCGGGAGAAAAAATTTACTTGAATATTATGTGAGGCAGCGGTAGAGGATGTCAACCACCTATTTTTTGAATGCCCGATGGCAAGAGAGGTGTGGCATAGATCTGGTTGTTCATGGATTGCCTGTCAATCATTCTCGATCTTTTGGAGATCCTTCCAAATTGGTGGCCACAATCTACAAGCGCAAGTCTATGTTTCAAGACCTCGACGAGGAAGTCCATTTCAGTCCTATGGTCTATTTGGCTTCAATGAAATGTGTGTATTTTTCAGGGAGAGAGATGTTATATAGAAAATATTGTAATAGGAGTAAAGACCCTGTTGAGTGAATGGAGACAGAGGCTATCCAATTTGCTGGCTTTACATTGTAATATCACTCTTGTTTATTAATAATAGGATGGATGGTTACACAAGGTAACCATCCTTTGCCTTCTAAAAAAAATGTAGGAACAGTCAGTGATTGGAAGAGGAAGTGTAACACATAAATTGCATTTGTTTATCTGCATAAAGAACAATTGAGAATTAGAGATAAAACACTTGCATTCTCTACGGGAGAGAAACTGTTAGTTATATATCAGTAGTAGTTTTGTATGATTAGCCATACACATTTACTTTGTGTAAACTTCATGAAGGAAACCATTGTGAGAAAAGGATTGTATGTATATCTAACCTATTGCCATTGATCAAATTGTCCTTAGATAGTTGTCCTATAAATCTGAACACAGGAGACATATTTCCTCAATTTTCATTTATTTCTTTAATCTGTATTAACACAAATGGATCATGTGAATTAAGGAATTTTTATTGCTCTCATTTATAGTGTATATGAAGATTTAAATTTTTGTGTTGTTCTATTTCTTGCATGGTTAATTATTTGAGCACAACCCAGAAACTGATGCTTCTACTATTCATCTCCTACACCAGGTTAGAACTTAGTTAGATTAGCATTACATTGTAAACAGGTCTACATAGGAAATTATTCTGTTATTCTAAGCAGTGTTCAGTTATAGCTTATGCTACTTGGAGACAACTATGATTGTTTTTGTATGTGTATGAGGAATTGGACTCATTCAAACTTTTTCCCGCTGATTCCAAGTATCCAAGTGTCATGCAAATATTGAGGGTTTCATATTCATCATTGGTATATTGCAGTAAAATGAAGAATTGGAGTAACGTATGTTGTAACATGTGCTATCTAGCAACCTCATTTGGTAGTTGGAAGGAAATTTGTTGATTTTTTAATCTATGGCTATATGAAAATACAAATGAAAAAGTCAGTGATAAGCTAATGCCTCATGTGTTATGTTATAGAACTCGCCATTACAGAAGTTGATCAGTGAATGGCCACTCCAAGTACTGAAGAGGCAGAATAAGGAAGACAAGACAAGGTAATACTGGTAAACTCTGCTGTGAAATCCACAATCATGGAACATTCAATTTTTATGATTAACAATATCACATGTGCCTCTTTTGATTTTAATGATTAATATGCCTGATGAAAGGAATGCAAATAACAGCAAAAACTTTACTGGGATGGTTAATGTCCTAAATCCGGACAAATTTTATCGCATTTCACAGCTATTCTGTGAATGGTCATTCAACTCGTATTCAATTAGCATGAGAACACCTCTTAGTTTTTCAAGTAATTATGAGTCTTGCTATCTACTTTTAGAAATATGTTGCTATCTGCTGGGCTTATGAGTTTTTCACAGCACATTCTATGTTGTTTATGGAATTGGCTCTACTGAAGAGTAGGAAATGTATTAACGTGATGACATGGTTTCATTTAAGAAATGCGCTTTTTGAACAAAAATAATTGGTATTGACAAAATTTTGAGCCAACTTTGTTCTTTTCTTTTCAAGTGAGGGAAATTCATAAAAGTTATTGGATTATTTACTTTTGAAACAATACTAATATCTTGCAACTAAATACGTCAAAACCCATACTAGTTGGTGTTCTAGGACGATAAGTGTAATATTTAAGCATATTTTCCCTATCGAGTAATCTTCTAGGAAGTTCAAAAGATGGAGAAGTGATGATTTGAAGAAGATTCATAAACTGTAAATGGTTTCTATATGACATTGTTGTTGAATCATTTGCATCTTCCAAGCTTGTTGTTTTCCGGTTTCGATGTTTTATTTTTTTTATGTCTAGTATTTTCTAATATATACATATATATGTCAATTAGGTAGTAGTTGAATCGTTGAGAAGTGATATTCCGGCTATGGTGTCTTCTTTACTAAAGATCGGTGTAACGCCCCACGAGCGCGCCCCACATGTGGTCGAATCGATATCCGACACGCGTCGAGGAGGCTCCCGAGGCGGTACGAGAAAATGATACACATTTGCAGCGGAAAACGATATAAATCAGATATATAGCAGCAGCGGAAATGATCAATAAACTCGATACATAGTCATAAGAACATGAAATGTTAGTTTACAACGTCTAAGCACATGGCTTATACATAGTCTCGAGTTCGTAGCTCGTACAACAGACTTGATATGCTGAAAATAAGGAAAGTGCCTACTAATTGGTCGTACAACATACACAACTTGATACTTAACCACTTGTCATGTGCAACCTTTTCGTCAGAGCAACGCCACCATCCATACCTAAGTCTGTCGGCCTGCAGGATCCAATACAGAGGCAGAATCCGTGAGCTTTCGCCCAGTATGTAAAATAATAATAATACGACAAAATAACGATAACAATGAACAATATGATCAATGTAAGCATGATATCGATATATCAAAGCACAATAATGATTAAGTCGTTATATCTTGGGACTTGAACCATTTCATATCAATAACAATATCTAACATGAACACTCAATGACATTAGGCTTCCTAATGTTCGATAACGATAACGATAACAATATGTGTCCATGCTAGACTTATCTTGTTTGTTGCCATTTGATGACCGAAAACCCGTCTTGTGACTTCCTTAATCCATCCCCATATAGCCGTCCCCATATGAAGTCGTCCCCATCAATATGAGTCTTGCTCATTACGATAAGAATATGGATCTGTGATCCATCAATACAATATCGATATGGTTCATTGAACTATTTATTCGATCAACCATCAAATGGACAACCCTATATTCAATTCAAATCAATTTATGTGAGCCAATTCGATTATTGGAGGATTGTGGTAACCTTGGTCGACCAATGTGGGTTAGCTAAATCCTGGGATGCACTAGCTCCCGTGGACTCTGAGCGAATCAATCCACAAATCCCACGTCTGGGTCAATACAATATGGAGGGGTTCAACCCTCCCCATCCCAACAGGCGCCCAATACGAGTTTCAATATAGAAATTTCAATCAATCAATACATCAATCATTAACAATTTAACCTATTACGGCTGAGCATGCAACACGTGAACTAGGTTATCAATCAACAAACTCAATATTTTGAATTCGATACGATAAAGACGATTCTGGATCAGGGTCGGTCGACCCCTTCCCCAGGTCGGTCGACCGACTCCCCTCAGGGCGTCGTCCGACTTGAGGGTCGGTCGAGCACTGCATCGACCGACTTTCGCTACTGATGTCACATGACACCGACTCTCAATTCTGGAGTCGTTCGGGCGCGACCGACATACGATCGGCCGATCCCATTTTGCCCAGACCTGATAGTCAGTCGAACTCGTCCCTGAGGTCGGTCCACCGACTTACGTCGATTTCAGAAAATAAAAATGTGTGAATTTATGATTTTCTCTAAGTTTCCAATTTCGTCAATACATCAATCAATTTTGGTTCAATACAATAACACGCTCACTCAATAGGGTTTAGAACAGTAACAATTAGCTCAAAAATATACAATTTCTATCATATGAACCCTAATTTGACCATGGAGCATAAATAGGTTTTGGCTAGAACAAACACTCATATAATCCTTAAACAATATCAATGACACATGAAGCATTTCAGAATCATTTCGAATGCAACAAAACAATCAATTTGTATTGACCAAAATTATCAATACAAGGATTCATCTACATATCTTCAATGCCCTAAAATTCTTTCTTTAACTCCTTGAGTTTGCTCATCTTTTCCCTTCAATCCTCAAGCTCTTCTCCTCTTGATCCTTGCCCTAAATCTGCTCATCCTCCTTGCCGATTTGAAGCTGAAAAATGAGATGAACTCCTTCAATTTTCGGATTTGCTATTAGGGCTGATTTTTCAAGGTTACTAAGAAGAGAAGTGAGGGAGAAAAAGCTAAAAATCTGATCTTTTTTGGCTTATATAGCAAGAGGGAGAGAGTGAGTGGAATGAGAGGTTCAATAGTGCTTTGACATGTGGTTGTTGCTCCATTCTTTTTTATTTCTTTTTCTTTCTTCATTTTCTGTTTTCTTTTATTTAAGGGCAGATATTACAATCGGACTGAAGGTTTCGATGGACACCTACAGGAATTTGAGAAATAAGAAATCTGAAAGAGAATACAGTAAAACATGGGATAAATGAGTTGCAGAAACAAGCGGACATTATGAGAAATCAATGTGTCGTTGACATGCAGTGACCAATTTTGATTAAGCCATGGGGAAATGAATCATATATCAAAGTTTCATTATGAGAAATGAATGTGTCTCTATTGACATGTAGTGACCAATTTTGATTTAGCCATGGGGAAATGAATCATATATCTAAGAGCTTGGCACAAAATCCCTTGAAACCCGCCCTAATTCATTGCTTCGTTTTAAGTGAATTCACAGGCTGGAAGAACTAACTTGTACACACTTGTGAAGCAAGATTTGGTTTATGCAAAAACCTTACTTTAGCGCAGGCAGATGCCTTGTGAACATAAGTTTTATTTGTCAATTAATCGATATATCTTTTGTATCTTAGCATATTTTCTCATAGATAGTTTTTAGCTTAAATTACTCATTAATCATTATCACTAACTTTGCTTGCTTTAATTTTTTTTTTTTTTTGATCCACCAATTTGCATTTGTGATGCTAAATTGTCCTATCACATCTACTTCATTATTTCTTTCTCACTTGCTCCTGTGACTTGTACCCTTCACATAGTTGTCTTGATTGGTCCATTATAAATCATTGTATTGCTACCGACAAGATACATTAAAACTGATTAGGATTGAACAACTTAATTGAAGATCCGACTGTCCATGTTGCAGAATCATGCTCTTCGTAATTAACCATTCAATACATCTTTATGAATACAACTTAGATATGTTTACGTTGTAACGTTGTATTGCTGCATTACAGACATTTTTACCATAACCGGCCAAAATTTAACTGCATGCACAATCTCATCTTCTTGTACTTCTTGTTCTCCAAGGTGTTGCCATCCCGACAATGTCTGACCCAAAACGGCTGACCTTATGCTTCGCCGATGAGTCTAGGGCACTGTTTGAGAAGGTGTTGTCATCCCGACAATGGCTGACCCAAAACGGCTGGCCAAACGCTCTCCTCTCTCTCTCATATCAAACGCTTGAGAGGGAAACGTTTAACTCAAAATGCTGTCCTCCCAAACACAGCCTAGATCAATAAAAAAGAACATGTAAGGAGTAAATTATTTCTTCGTCATAAAAATCATTTTTGTTGGAATTTAACTTTTTTTTTCCTTTAATTCAGGTTAAGAAAGGCGTAGATCTTAACATCGACTCAGGCTATAAAATTCTTTTATTTAATTTTCTTAAATATTTATTAATAAATTTATTAACGGAACCACATATCAACCATATCTTCGTTCTGAAAAAAAAAAGGAAACAAGCCACATGACAGACACATGTTCGAATCTTGAAATTGAGTTACGTTTTATTCATTTTATTTATTTATGAAGCAGTTGGCATTGACTCGATTGTTAAATGGCTTAGTCGTGGCAGTGGGGGCCTCGGCGACTTGGCTGCTGGTGGTGAAGTCTTCTTCGGTCCACGTACCTCCATCCAATTTGATTAATATGACATCCAACAAACGAAACAAACTAGGCATCATTCATATCTTTGCCAAAACTGTATGCGCGATATTAACAAATAACTGACTCAAATTCTAAAATTATACAAAGAAAAACGGTTAATAGACACGATAAATCATTTTCACAAAATATATTTTAAAACTACGATTTTGATGGATGATTTTAGTTTTCTAAGTTGCAAGTTTAGAAATATCACATCACAAAGGCAAGGGACATTCAAAGATTTTAAAGTCTCCTCCACTCAAAATCTTAATATTAAGAAAAAATAATCATATTTTTTTTTATTTTAAATATATTTGACTCTTTAAATTAAAGTAATTAGGATTTGATCTTGTTTTGCAATTCTTTAATTTTAAATCACGTAAACTAAGATGAAACTTGGAATTTGTTTGTTTAGCTGTAAATAGATTTACAAGTAATTGACATTGCGGTAAAGGCAAAAATCATGTTTGGTCAGCAAAATTAATTATTGTATCTAACTTTTTTTAAGTCATTTACAAATAATTGCAATTACATCAAAAATAAAAAATAAGAAAAATACAAATAAAAATAAAAAAAGTAAATAAAATTTACTTATATTTCACTTATTTATTTATTAATATATAATAATATTTTATTTTTTTATTTTAACTAACACTTACAATAAATTTTTAAATTCAATCACGTAATTCATTTCCAAAATTTCATTTACATCTATTTAAATCAAGAAAAAATAACTCCCGTAAATGTAAATCATATCAAAATTTCTAATTACAATCATTTACATATCAAATCAAACTATCCCTTAATAAATCTTTCTAATTTGAAAGCTTAAATTTTTTTTTTCTCGCGACAAGTGTGAAGTTACATTTGAACCAAAGATTTTGTTAGTTACTGTACTTAAAGATTCATTTGAACCAATCTCCTCGTACGTGTTTATCAGGAATTTGGTTGAATCAACCAACAAATGAGATACCGACTTCTTCTTATCAGCTCAGCCTCACTACAATAAGAAAAATATTATTATTTTTAATTATTTAATTTTTGTCTCCAACTACAGGCTATTCTGCAGTTCGAGACAAAATTTAAATAATTAAAAATAATAGTTTTCTAACGTAGTGAGATATGGGCTGATCAAATCTCACACATAGTTATTTTTTATATGTTATTCATTGATTGATTAAATTAATTCAAAATATTTGGGGGGTGATTTTTTATGATAAAAAATAGAAGTAAATTGATGTGTATAGCACTTTGCATTATATCTTATGCAGCACATGATTCTGATCAATAATTTTAAATCACTAATCAGATTTCATTGTTTTCTCATTTTAATTGAACCAAATATGATCACTGATTTAAATTAATGATCAATGTAGGATCTGAATGGCACCAAGAGGAGGGGGTGAATTGGTATATAATTTTTTTACTATTTTGTTATGCTAGATTTGTTAGGATGTGTTTAGCGGAAGCATATAAGTTCTAAAACAATAAGTTAGAATGAGAATCAGAGCAAGAGAAAACAAACAAGCACACAAACACAAGGTTTGTTGACGAGGTTCGGCCGAACTCCTGGCCTACATCCCCGCTCCGGTCTTCTCGCACCAAGATCTTCGGAGATCACTATTTCCTTCTTCAAGGGCGAAGGTTCCCTTACA
>LTAE01001510.1:39147-52639 GCA_001647135.1 Pontederia paniculata | reverse complement strand
GAGGGGGGGGGGGGGGGGGGGGTTCCCACCTTATATGTTTTCCATATGTTAATGACTAATATTAGAAATAGATAAAGATTAAAATCAGATAAATTAAATCAAGTTGAAGTCTTCATGTACACAAATTTGTTGGTAGTCATTGTATAATATTGTTATCATTGCATAGTTGGAAACTAGTGGTGTGCGACTGCAAACTGCTTAATTGTTATTCTACATCTTGCTCCCCTCTTTGCAACAAAATAAATTCTCGAGCATCCTCCCCTCTGTGTGCACATATCGTGATTTATGTACCAGCAATAGATATTGTATTGGTGAGCCCTTTGAAAGCTCAAGAATATCCTCATATAAAGACACCACAAAGTTACCTCAAAATCATTAATGAAATAAGAAAAAAAAGATAAAATATACATATACGTTAAAATCAAAGCATTGTATTGAAATTAGAATAATGAAGGTAAAGTAAATATTGGGAGTGAAAGAGATGATACATTGAATTATATATTAGATTGAATATCTTTATTTTCATTATTGGTTATGATTTCATATCATATAGTCTTAATATATTTCATGTTGTATACTATCATAATTTTTATATCTACTCGTTGACTTATATAGACTTTATAGTTCATCAGAGAATTGACTATTTTGTATTTGATCTATAGGTGGTTAATTTACATATGTATAGTGGATGGTGGCACGTGTGGTGATTATATTGGGAATATAACGATGAATAATCGATTGAGAATCAGAATAATGAATTAAAAATGAAAAAGAAATATTGACACATAAAATGTAACGTGATAAAACTCTCTTGATCGATATGCAAAGTAGGTTGTCATAAAAAAATTACTATGAAAAAAAAGAGAGTACATTATAATAAATCCTAACGGTCCAAATCATTTGCTACCGTCATAGATTTTCTTTTTTTCCTTAATTTTTTTATAATTTTGAGTACAAGATATAATAATTCAAGACGTAATAACAAGTTTGCACATTGTTATGATCCTAAATCATGTTAGATGTCTTCCTTATTATGTTTGATTGAGTTATAAGATAATTAATTTATGTCAGTCTAATGATTAGTTATTATAGACTATCATGTATAATATTATAATTTAATTTTTTACATTTATTAAAAAAATTATATCATTAGAAGTTCATTATGTTATTCAACATTTACTTTGACTAGCCAAATAATAATATTGCATAAATATTGTAACGTCGTCGAGAAAATAGTGAGTGTACTAAAGCATTTATTCAACGGAAAAAGTAGGATGCACATCAGCATATATATATATAATAATAATAATAATAATAATAATAATAATAATAATAATAATAATAATAATAATAATAATAATATAATTATTATTTAACGTGTGGTGCGGGTACACACCTTTCTCCTAAAAATATAAAATAAAAGCAATATGTAAACAGCCAAAGGCAACAATTTGCTGCTGCTGCGTCAACAACGTCTCTCCTCGTCGCCGACTCGCCGGTCAGTGTCTTTGCTCTCTAGATCCGCTTACGTTTCACCTTTCGATCGATCCATTCTCCGGCGATGACCGGAGATCTCATAGCTGAAGGGATCCGGCCGCCTCTCATTTCTCTCTTCGTCTGTTGTTTTAGATTCAAATGCAGTGCTTCTGCTTGCGATTGTGCTCCTGAGAGCTGAACCCTTAAGTAGTAGATTATCCATGAACCTTGGCTACATTTTTCTGTGTGATATCTATTTGTTTCTCCGTGGCGTTACCATGTTGATCCAACGCAATAGCTTGAGTTGTATTTTCGTTCCAATATGATAACTACTTTCTCTGTTGTTGGTCAGAAATTTTATGTTTTGCTTTTGTCACTCGTTTATAATAGAGCAAGATCATGCAACCAAAGGAAAATGGAAAGAAACAAAAAGTAGAATCAAAATGTGCACTTTCTCTTTCAATTATGTCCTGGAAAATTGTTCTGCAAGTTGCCTTTTGCCAGTGAACTTCTCAATTGGAGAACAACGGGTCTCTCAACCTTTCATGCAATTGTTTAGAGTGCACATCTATGCATTGAAGTCTGAGAAATAGCTATTTTATACCTCCGAACGACTCTGATACCCAAGCATATTCAGGACAAAGTACCCAAAATGTTATAGTCTATAAGCAAACGAATTAAGGATGTGAGGTTACTTGAAAGAAACAACCTTCCCATAGAAAAGGAATGTCAGTTTTTTCAGTAGCCAAAACCTTTCCTTTCTTGAATGAATTATCAGCTTATATTCTGCAGCATCTGGTTTTTCTAAACGTCGGTGGTCATTATATGATAATCATATTTGTAGAGCTCATATGGATTTTACTAACACCTTTGCATCTATCTATTTTATAAGGAATGTGGGTGAATTAACCAGGTCTGTATTTGCATATGCCATTCACTTGAGATTAAATTATTTGTGTGATCTCACAAATGAAGCGTCTTCTTTAGCACGAAGTGGATATTTTTGTCTTCCTGAATATTTCTACTCATTGAAAAGGTTTCTGAAATTTCCTTTCATGTTATTACATTGTTATGTTCTCATATCAAAGAACTTATCAGTTCTCTTTATGATATTATCATATGAAATGTTAAATCCTAATTCAAAGTCCTACTTAGAAGCAACGTTCATGGAAGTTGAATCCACAGTTTGATGCCTATCTATTTCTTTCTTTCCTAAAGAATAAGTTATCTTGAACTTTATGATCATATTTGATTTAAGTTAAAAACTTCATTTCCTTTTTAGCACCCTTCCATTTTAACATTCTGCTAGGAATGATGATTTTGTAAACCAGGTTGGGATGCAGGGATCTTCAGCAAATCCTTTTGAAAGCACCCTCTATGGTGCTGGATCAGGGATTATTCGTGGTGGGCTAGGAGCCTATGGAGAAAAGTTCTTGGGATCAAGCTCAGAATTTATGCAAACTAATGTAGGATTCTTATTGAGATAGAAAAGAAGAATGCTACAATGGAGCTTCCTTTTTTTCTTGTTATTTATGACTTTATAATGATCAGACTTACAACTATTTACATGATTTCTGAAACAGATCACTCAGTATTTATCTGATCCGCAATATTATTTTCAAGTGAATGGCCAATATGTACGGAACAAACTGAAGGTGATTTTGTTCCCATTCCTGCACAGGGTAAGAGATTATTGATAAACTACATCTTCTTTATAGCTAGCTTCAATGATTTTGTCCAACAAATGTTACCTTATTTAGTCGACTTCATTTAGGGGCACTGGACTAGAATTACTGAGCCGGTAGCAGGAAGGCTTTCATACAAGCCTCCAATTCATGATATTAATGCCCCAGATTTGTACATTCCCTTGATGGCCTTTGGTACTTACATTGTTGTGACAGGATTTTCACTGGGTGCTTTTGGCAGGTAAGTCAAATATTGAATGCTTCTGTTGCCTTGTTAGCTCACATGGTGCTTATAGCTGCTTTTTTCTTTCAGGTTTTCTCCAGAAGCTTTGAGCCTTCAGTTCACTAAAGGACTTGCAGGTTGGTTCTTTCAGATCCTTCTTTTGAAAGGCTTGCTATATTCTTTGGGAAATGGTGATTCTCCTCTGCTGGACATTGTGGCGTATGCTGGTTATGGATTTGCCTGCATGTCTCTTGCTGTTATGGCCAGGATTTTCTCAGGCTACTCATATTATTTCATTTTGCCTTGGATGTCTGTGTGTACGGGTGTCTTCCTTGTGAAGACCATGAAAAGGGTTCTTCTTGGGGGGTCAAGGAGCTACGAGAAGCATTCTAGCAGGAATCATTATCTTCTGCTATTCTTGGCCGCAGCTCAGTTTCCCTTGCTGTTTTGGCTTGGAAGAAATTAACACAGAATATGAGTGTCCCTTGATTGTTTTGCATCAATTTTTAAAGAAAACAGCATCAATACCCAGCTCGTCTAACTTCTGTTGCAATAGCCTCTCTTCATCGGAGCGAGGATAATGTAATATCCTTTCAAGTGGAAATGATAAACATTCACTATTCTGTTGAAATAGCATCAAAATAGGTGATCCATTCGATCAGTTTTTTTTTTCATATCATTTGTTATAAATTGTTGCTGGAAACTCCTTTATTCACTATTCTTTAAGTTGTATTGTTTGTCCTCTCATTATGACATTGTCGATCTCTTTACATTGGCATTAG
This sequence comes from Pontederia paniculata, assembly GCA_001647135.1. Lineage (NCBI taxonomy): Eukaryota > Viridiplantae > Streptophyta > Magnoliopsida > Commelinales > Pontederiaceae > Pontederia > Pontederia paniculata. The sequence goes on along the minus strand of LTAE01001510.1, from coordinate 48,473 downwards.
CTTTAAACTAATGTTCAATGAAGGTGTTCTCTACTTAATTAAAGAGCAGCACCATGTTACCTATCTTCTCATTGTAGGATACTAAATTTAGAGTGAATATAAAAAAGATTAGGATAAAAAAATTTTAACATCCACCATCGATTTAATATGCTACGATTGAGAAGATAAGTAATATGATGTTCTAACTAGTAGGAAACACCTACATATTTTCCTTTGAACTAATATGAAAAGATGTGCAATCCATCATCCAACATTTCGTTCTTGTTGCTCTATGGAGACTCTACAAACAATTACACTTTTCAAAGTTCTCCTGGATGTTTTTCAAAATTGCAGATCAAAGATGAAGAGTCATTTTATCCTTCTTTTAGCCTTCTGAAGTGATTCTTATTTGACCTTTTTTTCTGTCATTTATGTAATCTGGTCATGCTAATCTCAGCTGAGATAAAAAAATGACCTTTTGCTGACAGCTGCAGGAAACTGGAAGCTTCCTCATAAATACTTTACTTTGCTAACTTTGTGTACTTAATTCTGTGATAAGACAATAAGATATACATATGCAACGTTCCCAGAATAAGTTTCACAGACTTAGAAGTCCAGCTAAGGTTCCTAGAACAGCCATCACAGTGGTCATACATATGCAAGAACAAGCAGGGAAGCACATGGGAGTCTGGACAGATTAAGATTCAAGGGTCAGCTAGAAATTGCCTCCAAGCCCTCCACTCAGAATTGGTTAACAGAACAAAAATTACATATCCACCAAACAAAACCATGTCAGCAACCACATCTCAATGTCAGGGAAGCCATGTGAGAAGACCCCTCAAGATCTCTTGAATAGCATGGAGCTGTTTTTGTTTCTAGAATAAAAAAAAATTGAGGTGTTGGGGGTGTTTGGTTCTTCACTTCTCTGCATCATATGTCTCACCATGTACAAAATACTGATTGGATCATGGATGGCACTAAGTGCCAAGTCCAAGAGAAAAATAAAAAGAAACACAAACATAATTCTGCTCAGTGCAAGGCATGAACGTTCTCATGTCTGTTATGTGGCAACATCATGCATTTCCCGTTTTTAACCTGGGGAGTTGGAGAGGATTCTTTTGCTGCATCTGCCAAACACTCAATTACTAGTCATAGATTAATAGCATGGACGTGCTTCTTGGAAGACCCATTCAAAAGGCAGTTCTTAGATCAACCCCATAATTTGCTTTTCTATTTGTATGCTCTTAGAGGAAAATCATAAGAAACACAAAGAGTCATGCATTTGGGAACATACTAATTTTCTGATCATAAGATGCCAAATTTATGTCCAGTGTGAGTGAAGGTTGGATGTTTGGTCAGTTTCCATTTGTAAATTTTCTGTGGCCGTGTTGAATTGTTAGCCTCCGAATTTTTTTCTTATCAAACAACCGTGTGGAATCTCTTCGTATTAATGTCATGTCATTTTCCTTGATTGGAATCAGAAACCTACCTGTAATCAAGTCAATAATGCCACTTTGCCAACCCAAGTCCTCATTGAATCAGTCCATGTAAAAAAAAAAGGATTTGTATGTTGAAGACCTGAGAAATCTACTTCTGACTTTAATTCCTTTATCACATTACTATATTGTATTTGGCCTTTAACCGCAAAAAGAAAAAAAAAAAGTATCTAGAAGAGATGCTATTTTTTTTTTCAGAAACAGTTACATAAATAGTGCATCCAATTCTGAAAAGAGCAGGAAAAATATTCAAAAACTATTTTGGATGATTGTAAAAAGAATATTCGAGTGCCTGTAGATCTGAAAAGAATTTATTTGGATGCATGTCACATTGCAACATCATAAAAGGTATTTATCATTTTTCTTCAATTATTTTTCCATGGACCCCATTAATGCAATTGTTGCCACATGACGCCGAGCTCTTAGAGCCTCACATGTGAACAGCAATCGTCACCTCCACAAAGTTTCCTTTTCTTTTTCCTCTCTGTAATTATTAGATCCAGAAATAATCATTGCACATAATAATATGTTATAGAATTTTCTTTTCATTTCGATGTTACAAATGAGATCAAGACATAAGACACGTAAATAAGGAATTCAAATAAGGAAGCTTTCGTGTAAAATTCTTCGACAATTCCTAATCAGTTTTTCCCAATTTCGTTAAACTCAAGTAATAATACTGCATATTATTTTAAAGAATTTAATGATGGTGTACCCGAATACATCATGTACCCTATCTAACAAATCGTTAAATCTGAGATCTACGATAGATTTTATTTAAAATTATTATTTTTTATTTATTTTTTCAATCGTAGATCTCAAATCCAACGATTTGTTAGACATGATACATGATGTACCCGGATACACCATCATTAAATCCTTATTTTAAACTAAGCAATGCAAATAATTTAGTTTTAGCAGTAATCTTATTTTTTTTATAAGATTGTTCTGACACATTTTTTGGGAGGACAACCACTATAGAAACTCTATACTTTGGTAATATACGATACCAAAATATAGAGTTTCTATACTATTTTTTTAATTCAACCAATCAACTTTTAGGTTGATAGGTTGAAGTATTGATTCTTATTTTAACGTTAAAGTTCCGACTATTAAGTATGGCATAATTTATATCTCAGTTATTTTTTTCATATTTGATCTATGGCCTAAGCAAAATAATAATAATAAATATTTAGTGCTTATTCAATTTTTCTTTATGATCATATAAGTGTTAATCTAAATAAATGAGAAGTTAAGATCTAGTAGTAAGCAGTTTCTTCTAAAATTAGTCAGACGACAATAAAAAAAATGACAAAAAAAATATATTTTTTTCTGGAGCAAAAGATACAAATCTAATTTTAGATTTGAATACAAAATTACCCATAGCACATGACACCCGCAAAACTTTGGAGTTGTCTTTTAATTTACAAACCATGATAATATCGGATGATTTTAGTTTAAGTAATCGGTAGATTTTTATGATATGTAACTTTGTATGAGAAATCAGAAAATGGCTGAATATTCTGCACCCAACGAGTCCTTGAAAGACTCGTCTTTTAACAGACAAATCACCGGCAAATTAAAATATTGTTTGATAGGGGGAACTATTAAATATTAATAATGCCAACTTGTAGCCATTTCATTCCAAGCTGGGTAACAATGAATCCATCCGCACTCCATAACCATCTCGCATTGGCCATTTGCCTTTATTTGCCACATTATTTGCAACTATAATATTTAATTATTTACTATTATAACAAAGGAAGTAACATATAGCAACCCCTCATTTTAGAATATATATACAGAGTTAATTAGTGTGAGATTAATATTATGATCTCACGATGAGATCAATGCATCACGATCGTCATAATATTTTTAATGATCAAAATGAATATTTAATTTAAAATATTTAACACTCATCTAACAAATATGAATTATAATGAATAAGATGCACTGATCTCATCGTGACATCAATATTTTTGATTTCACGCTAATTTATCTTATATATATATATATTTTATAAAGTGATAAATATTTAATGTGCTTGAAAATTTTGAGAATTTTATTCTTTTTAATTACTATTGTTTCCTCTATTCAAAGCTTAATTTGAATCATTCGGATCAAATTTATCTAACTACAATGTCAAATATTTTTTAATTAAACATCCAAAAATATATAAATATTACTAACATATTTACTTTAAAATGACATAAATATAATCATAGTAAAATAATGTATCAAGTAAATAGTAGTTAGATGATTAATGTATCATTATAAATATATCTACATATTTTTTAAGTAGAAACAATTATAAAGATCATTATGATGATAAATCATACAGGCACTGTAAATAAATTGAAATTAAAAGGAAACATAAAATAAAGAAGACAATAAAATTAACGGTAATAAAATTTTCAGTCACTGAAAATTCATTCTTAAATACTAAATCAAATAGTCAAATATTTAAAATTAATTTAAAGAATCTATAGTCTAAATTTTTAGTTTAATTTATTAAATTAAAATTTATATCTTATTTAAATGGAAACAAATTTTTACTACCTAAATCGATCTACTATTTTTTTTTGCAATATATATAGATAAGAAAAGACAAAAAAAATAAAATTAAACCAAATGCAAGATACAAAATTTATTTCCTTTCCCTTCTCTTCTCTTCTTTTCTTCTCGTCCTCTGCCTAATTAATTCTTCTTCTCCTTATAAATTTCAAGTCCTCGTCCCACCGCACTGCGCTTTTCCAGCCGACGCTTCTCCTTCTCCGGGATCCCTCGCCTCTTCGTCGCCGTCGTTGTCTTCTTCTCCTCTCCCGGCGACGAGTCCGACGAAGGGCCGGCAAAAAGATTCGATTTTTGCACCGTCCCGCTCGGAGTTGTGGTGGAGTGGAAACCGTTTCCGCTGCCTCTCTCTGTTCACGGGGTTGGGGTTTTCGTTTTAGCAGAACAGAGGAGGAGAGATGAAGGGAGGCGGAGGCGTCGGAGCGTTGGATCTGGAGAAGAAGCCGATGGTGTCGGATGTCGGGGCGTGGGCGATGAACGTGGTCAGCTCGGTGGGAATCATCATGGTCAACAAGCAGCTGATGTCTTCCGGTGGTTACGGATTCTGCTTCGGTAATGGAAAATAAGAAATACTAATAAAAATCTCGATCCTTTGATGTGTTTGCTCATATGTTCTATGGTTCATGCTAAAGTTGGAGCTCAAACTCGTCCAAAAATTTGTTCCGTTGAGCAGTTAGGCAGATTCCACGTCACTTTTTTTTTTTCATTCCGTCTCCTTTTCTGATGAAAATTTGTGTTTGAGCTAGTCAAAATTTGATTTTGGGGTCAACAATCAACGACTTGATCTAAAGTTGTCTCAATCTATCTTGATACATTTTTCTTGTGGATGGAAGTTTGAGCTTTTTAACATTTGATTTTGTGTGGGAAGCTGAAGATTTTATCTGGATTCAGGTTAAATTATGTTTGGAGTTTCTTGCTTGGATTGATATTTGAACTTCTATCTTTTTGCCTTAGACACCACACTCTTCATCTTGGTCTAGGAAACCATCTTTTTAGTTGTGAAGGGCTTTGGCTCACAGGGATGTCACTAAAAGTTTGTAATTTGAATCGTCAAAAACTTACTTGCTCAGATCTATAGGATATGATCTTTGCCATCATTTTATAACAATGACTACGTATCTTTGGTGAATGATAGTTTTCTGTAGAGTAGATCTTTCAAGCAGTTCTTTGTGCTTGTGGGCCTAACAGCTGCTAGGTTGTTTGAAACAGATAGTAATAGGCAGTAGAAACAGTTGTCTTCCGTTAGCATTTGAATATTTACTCCCCTCTCAAGAAAAATTATCTGTTGTTGCTGATGTGTTTAATGCGAAACACACAATGGTGCCTCTAGAAGTGTATAAAATCTTAATTCTGCTAGGATCTTTGTACATTTCTCCTGCATTTGAGCCTAATATACCTTTCCAGATTTCTAATCCTTCTTCAAAATTTTGCAGCTACAACACTCACTGGGTTTCATTTTGCTGTTACGGCTCTCGTTGGGTGGATTTCTAATGCAACTGGCCTATCCCTGTCTAAGCATGTTCCCTTCTGGGAGCTCTTCTGGTTCTCTCTTGTAGCTAATATGTCAATTACTGGGATGAACTTGAGCCTCATGTTGAACTCCGTTGGTTTTTATCAGGTTGGTCATTCTTTTCTGAAACTAAAGAATTGTTTGACCCGATGTGTCTTCATTCTCATTTTGACATATCTTATTTGGATATGCAGATTTCCAAACTGAGCATTATACCTACAGTTTGCTTGATGGAATATGCACTGCATAGCAAATACTACTCACCTAGGGTGATAATGGCTGTGGTAGCTGTTGCATTGGGCGTTGGTATTTGCACTGTTACTGATGTGGAAATCAATTCTAAGGGCTTACTTTGTGCAGCAGTAGCTATTTTTTGCACATCATTACAGCAGATAGTAAGCATTTCAACTCTTTTCACCATATCTTTAATCAATATGATTTTCTTTTCTGATTGCTTTAACATCTTAATTGATGCTCTAGTCCATATATGTCGTCCTCTCTTTTTTCAATCATGTATAAGCTTTTTTCACTAAACTGTCAGTTAGCAAGTTTGTCTTAATCTTTGAGGGAGATAAACCATTCTTATGTGAATAGCTGAATAGTTATAGCATTTCCACTTATTATATTCCTAAGAATGGCGAAAATGAAACACATTGGATGAACAAACAATACATTATGTATATAGCTTGTTGAATAAACATATCAAGCAAAGGAGACCATCTTTTTCTTCTATGTTGTCCAGATTTATCATTTTAGCTTTCCAAATGGTTACTAACTTACTATTTCACGCATTCCCTGGTTCTATGACTTCTTTGCTATCAGTCGACAGTTCTTCATGTTTCGGTAGCAGTTATTTTTCTTGCATTGAATTTCTCTTTATGCGTAATTGACTTAGCATACTTCTACCATTGTTTTCTTTTATATGGCACTCTCTGTTCTCCCTACCTTTTGTTGACATCACAACCTGCATCGTCAGATCATAATGAAAATCGTCAACCTTGCAACATGGAAGTTTGAAGGCTTAGAAACCCAATGTTTAGTCTCATGTTATGCATTGGGCAGCAGAAGTAGTTGGCTGATGAATGTGACACTAGAAGGAAAGTTATTTTATCATAGAGAAAATAATATTCGTTACCTAGGGCATAAATGAGAAGCACATTAAAGTAGTGCAGTCTAAGATGTGTGAAATTTAGTGAAGGTCTCTAGGTAAGTTCCATGGACCAAAACTTATGGTGGTATAACTTGTTAAACAAGATCTTCAATATTTGTCGAGGAAACTTTTACTTGGGCAAAATGAATTTGATCTCATAGTTAACTAATGTGTTTCAAGTTTGAACCATTATCCCTCTCAAAGAAAGCTCGAGTTGTTGAAAGAGGTTATATATATATATATATATATATATATATATATATATATATATATATTTATTTATATATTGATGCGATCATAACCTTGATTTCGTTGATGTAATTTGAAGATATAAATATTTGAATGCTGATTTGGTGAAAGACAAGGTGTATTTAGATGTTTGCTAACTTTTTCTTTTCTTTTGTGGTAATTATTGGTTAAATTCATCTTCATATCTGACACCACTTGATACTTATTCTACTTTTGTTAATTCAGACGATTGGATCTTTCCAGAAGAAGTACAGTATTGGTTCTTTTGAACTTCTAAGCAAAACTGCACCTATCCAGGCTGTCTCTCTTCTTCTCTTTGGCCCATTTATTGACTACTATCTAAATGATCAATCCCTCTTGAACTATCATTTCTCAACTGGAGTAACTGTAAGTTCCAACATTCTGAGAATATTATGTTTGCGGCTAAGCTTTATATTCTTTTTTCTGCTTTTGAAGGGTAAAAAGGATAATGTTAATCATAAAGCTGAGCTTTTTCTTTAACTGATTGATATAACTTCTTTTACTTGTAACAGAAAAACCTCAAAGTTTCGTTCTTATATTTTCTGAAGAAGACTTTTGTTATTAGATTCATACCCTGCTTTGCCTGTCGACGATTAAAACCATTTTGAGTTGACACTTAGATAAAAGACATCGTGGCAATACAATATTTATCAGACGCGTGCCATTTTTAGTTTCAGCTCCAAGGAGATACACAGATGGATTTGCTGACACAATGCTTATTGAAAAGAAATATGAGATACGGATGGATTGAATCGAAACAATGCTTATTGAAAAGAAATATGATATACAAATATATTGAATTGAAATGTTAATGGATGGATGCTATTTCATTAACTCTCGGTTACTGGACAAATTAGTCTACTGTGGTACAAATAATACGGCCGTAGCATATAAAGCTCCTCATTTAAGCTTGTATTAAAAAGTTTGCCAAGTTTTGGCTGATGAACCACAAGTTAGTCTAGTGTTTATGAATATAAAATCAAAATATGTTGCCTTGTTTCTTTTTTCTTCCATTTAAAAGGTGTTGGATATTTTGCTGAGGCTACCTCATTTTCAGCTTTTCATACTTCTATCATGTTCCCTGGCGGTCTTCTGCAACATGAGTCAATACCTATGCATTGGCCGCTTCTCTGCAACATCGTTCCAAGTATTGGGTCACATGAAAACTGTATGCGTCCTGTTACTGGGATGGATACTGTTTGATTCGGCATTTACAATCAAAACTCTACTGGGGATGTTGCTTGCAGTCGTGGGCATGATAATTTACAGCTGGGCAGTAGAATATGAGAAGCAGACCAAGACGAATCCACAAATAAAGATCGACAGTCAAGTGGATATCGAGGGTGAGAAGCTTCTGAAAGAGAAGGTAAATGGTGTGGCCGGGTCAGATTTGGAGCTCGGGCAGACGAAGAGCTAGTTTCATTTCTAGAATTGTTTAATAGGTTCATTTTTTGTGGTTTACTTTTTCCATTGGATACTGTAATCCATTCTTTTACCAAATCATAGCTGTTAACAAATTCGGTTTTCATATTTAACCTTTAAATTGTTATTCGCATAGGGGTGAGGGGTTTAACCCTCATGTAAGCGTATACGAGAATATGCTTGATTCATATCTGACTTTGGATTCGATGAAGATCATTTGAAATATAGTTGTCTCTAAGTGTTCATGGCATTAGATACAGTTGATCCTATCAGTCATCAAACTATCAAAGGGTTGTCATTTTTGTTTCCTTTTGTGCAAGTTTCTGAATTTGATTCATATCTCGTAGTGTCCAGTTTTGCTATATACCTTTGATATTAAGGGCAAGGTCTTTCCCATAATCATCAGCATTGACATTTACCATGAGGATTACCACAAACATAGAGATGCTAAAAAGCTGACAAAATGCAGCAATAATTATTGGAATGGCTCATCCTTCATTGATGACTGATGTAGTTCAAAAGTTCTAATTATGGTATTGTAACACCCCCAAACCCACACCCTGTCAGATGACAAAACATGGACCAGGGAGTGCCACGTCTATACTATCTTTGACCAATAACATGACAATATTTGACTAGTCAAATAAAATAAAACTCTTTTGCGGAAGACTTTACTAATTAATGAAAAGATTCAACAATAAAGTGCGGAAGACTTAAGCAAATAACATAATATGGACCCAACATAAAATAACTGCTCTGCTATAGTTTGAGAGCTTATTACAACTCAATGAGAGAAAAACTAAGACTCGAACTCCATGTGCAATTAGAACACCATCACCAGCATCATCATCCACTAGTTACCTGTAGGATCATACAGGAAAAGCAGTATTCCATGAGCAATTACGCCCAGTGTGTAAGGCACAAGTAG
>LTAE01001510.1:4801-28074 GCA_001647135.1 Pontederia paniculata | reverse complement strand
ATATATATATATATATATATATATATATATATATATATATATATTTATGCACCTATACACACAGATGACTAGTCACACCTTGTCTTCTTTTTACCTCTCAAAAAAAAAAAATCATATGACAAGCAAAATACATTGTCAAATTAGAACCTTTCTATCACAGGACGAAATAAATGGAATCACAGCTCCAAAATTTCACTACTGCCAGCATGATAACTAATATGAATTTATGAATCTTTCTTGCTCTTTCCATTTAATGAGAAATATATGATTGGTTTTCAGTTGACATTTTGCAGATTTAGACACCACAATTTTTCTAAAGTATGCACATGATGACAAATGCCTTTCTTTGTTACTGCAGGGAAATCCAGTCAATATCACCTTAGGTTCTCATGTATGGATTGAAGACCCTGCATTAGCCTGGGTTGATGGGGAGATCACTAACATCAATGGTCAAAATGTTGAAATTCAAACTACTAATGGAAAAAAAGTAAGCTGACTGCTTAGGATATCCATTAGTTACTTATAGATGACAATCTCAAATAACACATTTATTTGCCATTGCTACAAGCACTTAATTATGTTAAAACAGGTAATGTGGTTGGTTTACTCAGCTGCATAAGACATAATGAGTTTAGCATCTGGAATTCGTACTTTTGAACTATCTTATTAATTCAGATGGATTCGTTATTCCATATATGTCTTCAATAAACAGTTTGTTTGATAGATATGGGATCGTTAACAAGATCTGAGAAAGTAATATTATTTGAAATATTTTGCGGTATTTAAAAGTCATCCAGTTATTTAGAAAATTCATGGTTTACAAGAGAGAAAATAATGTTGCAAGTGATACGTCTCCTCTATCTCCTTCTCCCTAACTAACTCATTCGATGCATGGTTCCTCGCTTTCCTCTATCATCGAGCAGGCTCACCCTTCCACAGTTAGGTTTGGATCACTTCCGAAATGAAACCATCTAATATGTTTTCATGCCAAAATGTCTCGAACAATGATGTATCTATATCTACATAACTACAAATATACACACACACATGTGCACATAAATCGGTGGTTCAGGGAAACTCCCATATCTACCTTCATAAATCCACATCATCTCCTCTCATGGTAAACTCAAAAAATTCATAGTGGAATTTTTGACCTGTAATTTATAGTGCCTTACACTTAATTTCCTGTAATTTATAGTGCCTAACAACCGTTTCATCTTTACTGGTATGGGACAAGGCCAAAGGGTTGTAATTCAAATAGGTCACTAATATGCAATGTGATAGCAAGAAAATATTTTGACGTTCAGGTGACTGCAAACTTATCAAATGTATATCCTAAAGATATGGAGGCCCCTGCTGGTGGGGTTGATGACATGACAAAACTCTCTTATCTACATGAACCTGGAGTTCTTCAGAACTTGTCAACAAGATATCAACTTAATGAAATTTATGTAAGTTCAATATATTCTGGTTGTCATGTTTATTCATTAGATGTAACTTTTGACTGGATGACCTTCTGAATGTAAATGTTTGAAATATCATTCAGCAGACACTGTATAAGCTAATGCCAGAAACTGTTTCAGACCTACACAGGAAACATTCTTATTGCCATAAACCCATTTCAAAGGCTTCCTCATCTATATGATTCTCACATGATGACACAATATAAGGGTGCTCCATTTGGGGAGCTAAGTCCTCATGTTTTTGCAGTGGCAGATGTTGCATACAGGTTGGCATTACCTTGTTTACATTTACGCAGCTCCTTTTTTTGTTTGTTTCTCCTTAATGTTGATATGTACCTCAATGATTATATATTTTTAAAGGGCTATGATAAATGAGGATAAAAGCAATTCAATTTTAGTAAGCGGAGAAAGTGGTGCTGGTAAAACTGAGACAACGAAAATGCTTATGCGCTACCTAGCATATTTGGGTGGACGTGCTGTTACTGAGGGACGAACTGTTGAGCAGCAGGTTCTTGAGGTAGTGATTATTACCATCTCTTTGTTTCATTCAAGGAAACTTAATTATATGTTCTACAGTCATCTACTACCTTGGCCTCAGAAATTCTGGTGACCAATTTGTTTAACAGTCAAACCCTGTCCTTGAAGCATTTGGGAACGCTAAAACTGTCAGAAACAACAACTCCAGGTTAGTGGTTACTATTTCAGAAGGCTTTAAAGCCATAAGCATAAAACAAAAGAAACATCATTTGCCTAAAATTCTAAATCTTGAGGTTCTAATAAAATGCAGTCGCTTTGGCAAGTTTGTTGAGATCCAGTTTGATAGGCAAGGTAGGATATCAGGTGCTGCCATCCGAACTTATCTTCTTGAAAGGTCCCGTGTCTGTCAAATTTCTGATCCAGAGCGTAACTATCATTGTTTTTATCTTCTTTGTGCAGCACCACCAGAGGTAAGTTCAGCTTCTGACAACAGAACTAATTTTGTCTTCATAATTCACAGTGAAATATATCTTATATGTATAGGTATATATAATTCATTCATTAGTTAAAGCTGAAACCAGGCAGTATGAACCTATTAATAGGTCTACCAATAATGTTAATATGTAAGGTCTCTACCAATAAACTTGCACATGAGCATGATAGCACATTAATAGGTCTATTCATCTTCAGAATAAAATAGGCTTGTTGCAACTATTCTGAGCTTAATCGCATGACTTTCTAGAGCACAAGGACAGATCCAACAGTACACTAGGAAAGAATAATAGAAACAAAATTTGATAAAATGATGGATGAATGGAAGAACTGTGTGTGTGTGCGTGAAGGCTGACAAGAGAAACGGGCTAGTCGCCTGTTGCAAAGATTAACATGATTATATGATCAGTTAACTGGTTCTGTTACACTATCTGAATCAGACTTAACTAATGCCCCATAAGTTATATTTATTGACTCCTAGTTAAGTTAGGTCAAAGTAATGTTTAATGACCCTAACATAGATAAGTCGAGCCTTTTATACCAGCATTTGTATTGTGTTTGCGCATTTCATGTTACTAATTCCTCGGTCATATTTTTTGGTTCAGGAGATTGAGAAATTTAAATTGGGAAACCCAAAATCATTCCATTACCTTAACCAATCAAATTGTTACGAGTTGGTTGGTGTAAGTGATGCACATGACTATTTAGCCACAAGGAGAGCTATGGATATCGTTGGCATAAGTACAGAAGAACAGGTACTGTACTGACGTTGCGTCATGTTCATCAGGTAAAGTGATTGATAGAAAGTTTTAGCTGACATCTTTCTGATGGAAGTTCTTTCCCAGGATGCAATTTTTAGGGTTATTGCTTCCATTCTTCATCTTGGTAATATCGATTTTGCTAAGGGTAAAGAAATCGATTCATCGGTCCTAAAGGATGACAAGTCAAAGTTTCATCTCAAGATGACAGCTGAGCTTCTAATGCAAGTTGGCATATCACATTGCTACTTCATTTTATTAAGTCGGTGGATATCATTACTATTTCGCTATGCTCTTATAGCTGATTATCGTTGTCAAATGTGCCATATTTCAGGTGTGATCCTCTGGCTTTGGAAGATGCATTATGTAAACGTGTCATGATAACACCTGAGGAAGTTATTAAAAGACCCCTTGATCCTGTGGCTGCAAGTGTCAGCAGGGATGGCTTAGCCAAGACTATCTATTCACGTTTGTTTGACTGGTAAGTAAAATGTAGAGATATTTTGTTAATTTGTCCGTTTTAACCAAAATCAGAGCACATTGATTATGGAGCTAAAAGATTTATTGGTTGCGTATTAAACCATAGGATCGTTGATAAAATCAATGTCTCAATTGGGCAAGATCCAAATTCTAAATCACTTATTGGAGTACTTGACATTTATGGTTTTGAAAGCTTTAAGACAAACAGGTAACTATGTAGTATAAACTCTTCTTTATGTTAGTTTCCTTGTTCTGCTACTTGTTATTTTATTGAACGTCAACTCTGACAGCTTTGAGCAGTTTTGCATCAATTTTACAAACGAGAAACTGCAACAACATTTCAACCAGGTAAGAGCTGCTTCTTTATTTCTATTAGTTTCTAGTAAATCGACCCAAAACAGATAAATTCGGTGAAAATTATATGAAATTTGTGTTTGGTGTTTCTGAATGGGTTCAAGCCTATGCCAAAGAACAATGTTGCTTCAAGCAACCTGGGTTCAAGAGTTCAAAACTTAATACATTTGATTCTTTGTGTAACAGTCATGATTGTTTCTAACCTTCCAAGTACCAGAAAATTTTAGAACTTTATCTGACCATAGGATAAGGCTTTGTTGTTGTTGTTGTATCTGACCATAGGATCTTTTTCAGTGACTAAAAATACTTAAGTACTCTAAGTAAAAATGTAAAAGAACATCGAGATGATTATTGTATATGATTATTTTCTAATACTTAATGTGTGATTGACATTTTTCAGCATGTTTTCAAGATGGAGCAAGAACTATATGCAAAAGAGGAAATAGACTGGAGCTATATCGACTTTGTTGATAACCAAGATGTCCTGGATCTTGTTGAGAAGGTTTTGTCCCAAACCCATTTTTTCCTTTTCGTAAGTACTTTTTCTGCAATTATGTAGTAGTTTTCGACAGCTGATACTGCAGTGGCTTCATAATACATACAGAAATCTCCACTTAGGTACCTCCATATCTGTTATACTTGTCTGTACAGATCTTCTGCATTTAGGTTTCCACTCATGGTGTTTTTAGAAAAAGAGAAATCACTGAATAGCAGTGCAACTCTACTCAGCTTAACTACTGACTGAAATAAAATAAATGATGGAAGTTAAGATAATATAAGAATGAAAGTTTCGTATGAAAAATATATGCATGTTTTTTTTATAGCTGTATCATGTGTATAAACTTGATAATTTGATTTAGACAATAAAATCATTCGCAATTTTATAATTAATGACAGGGATGACAGTGGGAAGTCTAACTAGTGTGTCATTTTCTTTTACAGAAACCTGGAGGGATAATTGCACTCCTTGATGAAGCATGGTACGTGGCTACTTTATGACAGTTTATCAGAACAACTCATTGCATCTTATTTATATACCATTTTTCATGCAACAGTATGTTTCCAAAATCAACGCATGAAACTTTTTCTCAAAAACTCTACCAGACATTTAAATCTCACAAGCGCTTTGTCAAGCCCAAGCTGTCTCGAACAGATTTTACTATATGCCACTACGCTGGAGAGGTGAACTTCCCAGGACAACATCTCTAATTATTAGCTGTGGTATTTAAACTTTGATGCAGATTTTCTGTTTATCAGGTTCAATATCAATCTGATCAATTCTTAGACAAAAACAAGGACTATGTTGTGGCAGAACACCAAGATTTGTTGAGTACTTCGAAATGTCATTTTGTATCAGGACTTTTTCCTCCATTGCCTGAGGAGTCGTTGAAGTCATCCAAGTTTTCATCAATTGGTTCTCGTTTCAAGGTGTATATCGTTCGACTTGATGGGCTTCCTTATCATTTATAACCTTCTTATTGTTGTCTGTTACAACTTAATATTTAACTGATTTTGTCTATCCTTTGCAGCAACAATTACAGGCCTTGATGGACACATTAAATTCTACCAAGCCACATTACATTAGATGTGTAAAACCGAATAATGTTCTACAGCCTTCCATATTTGAGAATGCCAATGTTATGCATCAATTGCGCTGCAGTGTAAGCAAACTATATATTCATATTGATATTACAATGGTTATGATCACTCTCTTATTCCAATGATCTAATTAGTAAATCTTCCTTGGTTGTTATTAGGGTGTTCTTGAGGCCATCAGAATTAGTTGTGCTGGATATCCTACCAGACGTACTTTTTATGAATTTCTCCACCGGTTTGGTATCCTTGCTCCAGAAGCATTAGAGGGAAAGTAAGTTCCTACCATAATGTTATGAATTGACAACGTTCTATAAGTACATATACTTCTGATTTGGTTAAAGTTTTCTTAATGCTTTCAATGTCTTCTCAACAGCTATGATGAAAAATTAGCTTGTAAGATGATTCTAGAACAGAAGAGGTTAACTGGTTTTCAGGTATGTATTCTTAGTTAAAATGAATGCTTCAACAATAAAAATGTCGAATCCTATATGTGCCTCAACTTTTGTTTGTTTTTCCAAATTCATCAAAGCTCTCTAGTTTGACTATGTGGTTGATGGAAAAGGGTCAAATGCTGCTACAATCTTGTTTGTTGTGAAGGTTTTTTTCCCAAAAGAAGAATTTCATTATCAAGAAGGACCTTGAGGGTCTCGATACAAAAACTGGAGTTCCGTTGGAGCAAATACTCGCCAAAATGAATCAGAACCAGATTTTTTTCCTAGTTTCACTAGACTGATTTTAATGTCTAGGAATGTGCTTTGGAAAAAAGTTACAAAATCATTGGTTGGTGCCATACATCCAGCATGATATTTCTGATTCACCATTGACAATTGATTTCTTTCCCAAGAATGCGAATTAACAGCAAAGAGGCGGACTCAAAAGTTATGCTCCTAACTCAAGAATGCACTAGTAGTAGTAGGGACATAAATGTCTCATTTTGTTGTTGTACACATAATAGAGTGCTTTGCTTGTGGCAAATAAGAAGCAAAAGTTGGAAATTGTTCAGGAGAAAAAAAATGATAGTCTGGTGGCTCTCTCGTTGTTGTATATAACATACACACACACACACACACACACATATATATATATATATAACCCTTCAAAGAAAATATAACATACATGTAACTGCTCTTCAGTGTCACTGTTGCTAAATATCAGAAATAGGAAAAAATGAGAGGAAAAGGAAAACAACGACAATGATTAATGATTCGCTCAAGAAATAACCAGTACTTGTTATCAGTGGTTGTTCGATCGTCATTATCTGAGGATATTAGATGTTCATTAACAGGTTGAGAGAGGAGAGTAGCAAGCTAGGAGAGAAAAAAAAATGATGAGAGAAGAAAGGTCAGGCAAGAGGATAATCACTCAGTTTCTTTCACTAGAATTCATACATACATCAGCAGAGACTAATTATTGGATTGATGCATGACCATTGTATCATTTGAGCAGACTTACAGCAGAATCTCTACATAAGCTCCTTTTCGTGGACATTTTTTGGTTTCCTTTTGTCTTTCAAGTTGTATTACTATCTGTCACATCTTTGTGAACTGTGATATAAATCTTTTAGGAAATTTGTAATCTTATAGTGTTGTTTATATTCCAGATAGGTAAAACAAGTGTTTTCCTCAGAGCTGGTCAGATGGCTGAGTTGGATGCTCGTCGAGCAGAAGTACTGAGCTTTGCTGCCAAAAGTATTCAACGGAAAATACGCACCCATATTATGCGGAAACAGTTCGTTGCGTTTCGAAAAGCTTCTGTTTTTGTGCAGTCACTCTGGAGAAGTATGTGTAATCATGTTACTAGATGCTGATTCTTGTGTTCATTTTACAACATTGTTGTGGTTGTCTACAGGAAAAACTGCTCGTAAGATGTATGAGCACATAAAAAATCAAGCTGCTGCAATTGGAATTCAAAGAAACATTCGTAGATTCCTGGCCAAGAAGGCTTATACAAGATTAAAAAAATCGGTCATCACTTTGCAATCTGGTTTCAGGTCCATGGCTACACGAAATGAATTTAGGTTCAGGAGACAATATAAATCGGCAACTGTTATCCAGGTTAATTTGCATATTTCATTCTCGTATGAATGTTGCAAAAAATCATTTTCTTACTTTTTGGAAATACTTTTATGTCGCATGTACCTCTTAATTCACCATTTCCAGGCTCGTTGGCGGTGTTATACAGCTCGTTCATATCATAGGAAGCTAAAGAAAGCATCAATTGTCACTCAATGCAGATGGAGGGGTAGAGTTGCAAGGAGAGAGCTTAGGAAACTCAAAATGGTCAGTAATTGAAATACATGAATTGCTACTTATTGATGTTAGCGACAATTGATATAATGTGACGTTGGCAGATGAATACTTGAATCTAGTTGCTGCATTACTGAACATGCATGATATTTCTCTTTCCATCATGCTATTCTTTTCCTTGTGGATCTAAAAGGTTTTTGGTAGTTAAATTATCAGTGGCATGTGATCTAATAAGACATCAACCTAACTCCAAATTATAGATTGTAGGTAAAGTACTCAGTGAATGGGTCGTCATCACTAGTAAATCTGTATCAGACATTCTGGTTTTCCTTAATGCGGCTTGTTTGTAGTTGTTTTAGTATGTGTTATTTACCATTACACTTTTGCTGCTAATAAAATATAATACGGACCTATGCAAAATGCATGCTATGTGTGTGGATCAGTTTTAGAACATTTTAGATGTTGGAATCAGATTCTTCCGAATATACTTTGTTCTTTCTCCAGGTAAAACTCTTTATAGATATAAACTTTATAAAGATCTTAGTATTAATCATTGAGGATGAATTTCTCAGAAAATATGATCTAACTTCTCCTAAGTGCAGTGCAAGTTCTGTAAGTCATTGAAGTAATCATTTGTATATCAAACTATACATTCAAGTTTGTTAAATTAAAATAAAAAATATTATCTTTTATACAATACAAAGTTAAGGATGATACACGATCTTTGCTCACAATGTTGGTAACTTAGCCATGAAAATTCCTAAAATTTTCACATAAAATATGTGAAATAAAACCAAAGAAAAATAAAGCTCTATTTTCTCATTTAACATAAAAATGCATGTAGGAGTTCTTATTTAGTTTGATATTTCTTATGTAGTTCAATGTTTTTAAAAAGTAAATTCATATCCTAATTCTTTTAAGTTCATACTGTAAAACATTTCATTTAGCAATATAAGTGCTTGAATAGGGACAAGTTTCATCTTACAGTAATATCATTTCTAATTAAAGGTCTTCCATTACTGCTTAATGTTTTGAGAATTCATTATCTTGTTTTCTTCCAGGCGGCAAGAGAAACTGGTGCACTAAAAGAAGCAAAAGATAAGCTCGAAAAGACAGTAGAAGAACTGACGTGGCGCTTGCAGTTGGAAAAACGTTTAAGGGTAAGCACCTTCTCTGTGTGTAGTGCATCATGTAGTTTGGATATGCCATACTAAGCCCTCATTTTATAACATTGACAAAGCAGAAGAATTTTATGTTGGTCTTTGGGTCTATAACAATAGACCCACTGTGTAATCAAGATAATTCATGGCAATTTTGTTTCATTTTTTTATGGATATTTTATTCCTGATGGGAGAGGGACATCTCCCCTCCCATTCTCGCGAGCAAAGGAGGTCTCTCTCTCTCTCTCTCTCTCTCTCTCTCTCTCTCTCTCTCTCTGCTGCCCCAGATTGTGAGCATGGGAAGGTGAAGTCAAACTGCCACCACTCATGATGGGACAGGACTACTGGTGTAAACCATGACACAAGCATATATATAACCTTTTACGTCTTATCATTCTTTTGGCACTTTGGATCATCATTCATCACAGTATTGAACATTTTGACAGAAGATACAAGGTTGAACAGTTTTCATTTGTTCTTCTTGATGAATGCAGGCAGATTTAGAGGAAGCTAAAGGCCAGGAAATTGCTAAATTGCAAAGTTCACTGCATGCAGTTCAAACTAAACTGGATGAGACAAATGTATTACTTGTGAAGGAACGAGAAGCTACTCAAAAGGCCATTGATAAGACAGCACCTATCATTGAGGAAACCACTGTTCTTGTTGAAGATACCAAAAGAATAGATTTATTGACCGCTCACGTGGAGGAGCTGAAGGTACTTATTAAAGCGTCATTCTTTTACTTATATATTGGTTCATTCTTTCTCGATGATGAAGTGACGTGAATGAAGTTTCTTGGTTAAATTGCAGCTAATACTTACTTTTTAAATGCATGAGTTGAGCAAGGAATGATCTATTTTATTTTCCACTGTCTCGGGGACACTAGAAAGTTGTTGCAAGAACTGCATGAACTTAAATGATAAGCTATTGCACACATTTGGTTGTACTTTGAATCAAGGCTATGAGCTCATGGCATTTTTAGTACCTAATTCTAACTCGCGCACATATGCAAATTTCAAGATCTCACTTTAGATTTGTGACTTATTTTGGTTTAATTATTATTTTTTTGCAATGCCAACAGGTGTTTGATGAAATTGGCTATTTGGTCTAATAATCAAGTTAGTCTTGGTATATATTCCCAGAGAAAGAATAGTCTTGGTATTGTTTGACCAAAATATTACTTGAACTAACTATTTCTTCAATATTATAACTTTGATGGTGAATATCCTAAGTAAATGCTATCCAGTGTGAAAACTGATATTAATTGTATTTTGAAAATCATGTTCTTGCAAAATTTGAATGGCATTATATTCAATATAAGTTACCTTGAGGCCTAAGCTCTTAGAATATGTTATTGGAAATTAAGAAACTTGAGAACAAATAGAAGATGCTCATAAATAATGATTTAATTATAAGTTCAATTTTGAAGATGCATTAATCATTATAGTAGCATGTTATTGGAAATTAAGAAACTTGGGAACAAATAGAAGAGGCTCATAAATAATGATTTAATATAAGTTCAATTTTGAAGATGAATTAATCATTATAGTAGCATGTTGTAAGTAATACCTATGATACTTCAGAAAGAAGATCCTCAAACAAAGCACCATATGCTAAACAAGATCAGTTGGTGCTTGATTTATCATCAGTTAAAGAAGCTGTTCATCTTTAGGCAATTAGTGGAAAGGTTGGTAAAAAGAAAAAAAAAAAAAGATTTGCACATTAAATATTGCTGAGCTTACATGATAATAATTTATGCTCCGTATGCTTGTTTGTATATATTGGATATAACATTTTTTACATGCAGTTGTAAGAAAGAGCTACCAAATATCAAAGACATGCAATGAGAGCTAACACTACAAAAGGTTCATGATTAAGTAGTCAGGAGTAGAGGCTCATTGCTATTACATCCGCTGTAATGATCCAAATGCGTAATAAAATTCAAGATGATCAAACAGTATAATTATCAATTTCAATGTACTGTATCTATACTTTAATGTTTCGGTTTAAATAACCGGAATAACATCACCTCTCAAAAAGAAAAAGAGAAACAGAAATAATTTTCAGTCTTGGTATCTGGATATTATCTGTTGAAGTCCATTTGGTGTTCCATATCTCAGTCACTACTGAAAATTTTATTCTGAAATGAGAAATCTTATGTTAGTTATGGGCAACTTCATGTATCTTAGTATTGAACTTTTAGTATTTCAGTTTGTGTATTTGTGTTTCCATTTATTTATCTTTTCTTTTATTTCATCAAGCTTGTTTGCCTGCTACTTTGATGTTACAATATATTTACATTTCCTCCCTTATAGGTCTCTCTACAGTCAGAAAAGGAAAGAGCTGATAATTATGAAAAGCGATATGCTGAAATACAAAATTTATGTAAAGAAAGAGAGAAAGCATTGCAAGAATCAGGGGGCAAGGTGCACCAACTTAATGAATCCTTGAGCAGGTTAAACTTCATTTCAATGTCCTACTTCAAGATACCAATACTTTGTGTGTGCATACATTAGCTGACCCACATAGAAAGGCTCCAAAAATTTCCTTTCCTTCTCTAGCTTTGTCTTTTAACTGAAAAGGGTATTAGATTGTTAAATTTGATTGAACTTCTTTGTCGTTTCAGTGATGTCACCTTCTCTTCTTTGGCTTAAATCTGTTCCACATGTAGCTCATTGTTATCCTTATCAAGGAATTTCTTGCTTAAATAACTACTGTTTGTGGTGCCGAATCAAAAGTATACACATGAAAGGAACTTATTGTAGTAGATGAGCTTTGAAATACTTTGGTGCGTTTTATGTTGAAATTACTGGCTATAAGGATTTCTGGTCCTTCTTCATATACAATGCTAGACATGATTTCTCAAGGAGTTGTGAAACCCATAATTTCTTTGCATCTAGGATCTTTTTTTTTAGTTTTTCAACGATGCCAAATATTTCAGCACTAAGATGACTAATAATTGGGTATGATATTGTTGTTACATAGAAGCTTTTGACATAAGTTCTTTTGTATATCCTTCATAAAAAAGCTCCTCTGTATAGGAACCCCTCTTCTCTTATTTATCTAATTGGTTTTCCTTCATTAGATGAAAGGATAATTATTTAGCAGTTTCTATTTTATTACTGATCCAAATTTTAACTCACATCTGTTACTCTTAAACATGTGTATGCTTAATATTTATTTGTCTCACTATCAATTATATGAAGGCAGTCTATCAAATGGTAAGTTATCGAAAGCAAGTAGAAACTGTTTCATCATCAGGGTGTGCCCGTGATATCTGCTTTGTCATTTAGGCTTGAGGAGAAACTTGCAAATGTTGAATCAGAAAATAAAGTGCTTCGTCAGCAGGTTGTATCAATGACACCTAACAAGTTATTAGGACGATCCAAATCAAACCTGCAGGTTGTCTGAAACTTTTATTGTATTTACTTTAAAGATAGTACTTCGTATTTTAGTGCCTATTCAGCATTTTCCTTTTTTCACTGGTATACAGGGGCATTCTGAATATGGTCATACTGGTGATGGTGAAAGAAAAAGGGCTTCTGTAAGATAAAGCTTTTTTTTTTTTGTTCTGTGTTACGTTGTTCTTGATGAAAATCTTAAACTTGATATCATGCCAATATCATTCCCTACAAATTAGGACCATATCACTTTGTCCAGCCTAAGGGAACATTCAGAGGCAGAGGACACGCCTCAGAAATCATTAAATGAGAAACAACAGGTTATGTAATGGTTCTTATTCAAGATATTGATTCACAAATGGAGTTTTAAACAGAAGGCTGACATTCCACTTGATCTAATAAGTTTACTGTGATATACAGGAGAACCAAGATATGCTTATTGGGTGTATTTCCCAGGATTTGGGATTTTCAGGAAGCAGACCTGTTGCTGCTTGTATTATCTATAGATCCCTTCTCCAGTGGCGGTCATTTGAAGTTGAACGGACAACTGTTTTTGATTCTATCATACAGACAATTGAGCGTGCTATTGAGGTTTTAACTTAATGCTTTGTGATTTAATCCGATGATTCTTACTAGTTTACTGAGATGTTCCTATATTTTAAAGATCCAGGAGAACAACGATGTTTTAGCCTATTGGCTTTCCAATGCTTCAACCTTACTGTTGCTACTTCAGCGTACATTGAAAGCAAGTGGTGCAGCTGGAATGGCTCCACAGCGTCGACGATCATCATCTACAATTCTATTTGGACGAATGAATCAAGTAATGAGCCCCCTGTTTTCCTTGAACTCTTCTTTGTAAAGCTGCCAAGATCACCTTTTGTTGTATTAACAGTACTATGTTGAGTTCAGAGTTTCAGAGGTACTCCTCAAGGCGTTAATCTTGCTTTTGTTAATGGAACTTTGGTTGCTGGAGTAGACAAGTTGCGCCAAGTTGAAGCAAAATATCCAGCCTTACTATTTAAACAGCACCTTACTGCATATGTAGAAAAGATATATGGAATGATAAGGGATAATCTGAAAAAAGAGATATCTCCTTTGCTTGGCTTGTGCATTCAGGTTCTAGTTCTTGCACACTTGGGTGTTGGGTTGTTTGATATTGCATCAAATCAAGAAGAATTCTCTTCCTTTTCTAAATATGGAAATTGCAGGCCCCAAGAATATCAAAAGCTAGCTTAGTCAAAAGATCTGCTCGTTCTTTTGCTAGCGCTGCAGCTCAAGCAACTCTTATTGCTTACTGGCAAGGGATTGTTAAGAGTCTGCGGAGTTTTCTAAACACATTTAAATCAAATAATGTGAGTATACTTTCAGTGTACAAATAGATATAGATTTATGTTTGAGTTAACAACCATCTTTCATCTAACTAGCTGAAGAGGGTTTGGAAGTTATGTTGGGTTCTCTGTTTGGCCTTATGGTGTTCTTCGTTGTGATTTAATTGTAACTTGGGTTTCTATGTACTTAGGTACCACCCATTTTGGTTCGAAAGGTGTTCACACAGATGTTTTCCTTCATCAATGTTCAACTTTTTAACAGGTCATGTTCTTAGTTTTCACTTGACTTCCGTGAATTTCCTACTAAAATTGAAATTTCGACCTGGTTCAGTCTTCTACTTAGGAGAGAATGTTGCTCATTTAGTAATGGCGAGTATGTTAAAGCTGGATTAGCTGAACTAGAACACTGGTGCTACGAAGCTACTGATGAGGTAATTTTCGCAATATTGATTGATATTTCATTACATCTATGAAGTAGTTGAAGAATTTGCACTTGATTAAAAAAAGTTTCACTTATTTATTTTGACTCGATATCTACTTTTTCTTCCTTCAAGTCGGTTAATGTCATAACAGTTCAGTTGGAAGCACAAATTAGTTAGAATATATGTCAAAATGAGGTAGAAAATTTGCTTGAAAGAGACAAATCTTGAGATACTTTTTTAGGAGGAATTTTTTGCATACTCTGTTAATAGGGATTTGTCTATCTAAATAATTGTTGCCTAATAAAATAATTGCAACAAGTTACTGAGAAAAGCAGAACAAAGATAACATAAGAATAATGACCTGAGTTCTGAATAGATTATTACTGAGTTTGAAATTTTTTTCTTTTACTTTTTTTTTATATTCTAATTGACTAAGTTTTAGGATTCCAAGTCCTAGTTGAAGTGGAGATATTTTAATGCCCATAAATAGTCATATAACTTGATTGAATAGGATTTTATTCTCTAGTTATGCTTTTGTCAAAAAGTGGTTTAGAGTCGAGCATTCTTCAAGATGTGGTGGTGCATTTTTGTGTAACTTTGGACTGTGAAGTTTCTTGACATGTTGATGTAACTTCTCTGTTTTTCATTCCATTAGGTGATTCAATTCTGTATCTGCTTCATCATTATCAATAGTTTCCGGAGATATTGTTTTTGTGTTTTAAGTTATATGACTTCATTGATAGAAAGTGACTGTTGATACCATTTCACACTCTACTGAACTAATTATTTGAGAACTTTTATTGTAAATTCAAATATTCTTGTGTACTTAATAGGAAAATAATGCATTTGTCCCGAATAACTTCTAAACTGCAGTATGCAGGTTCAGCTTGGGACGAATTAAAGCATATCAGACAAGCTATAGGATTTTTGGTAAAGATATCTTTTCCTATTCCCTGTTAATTGCACCTCAGTAGGGGGATGCATTATAGGTTCTTGAAATTCTATGGAACTTCTCTTGTTGGTGGAGTAAAGTTGTCGGTCAGTGTTGACCAGTGTTTTAAATACTACTCTTAATACTAGTTTGTTGCATATTTCTCTTTTTTACTTTCCCAACTACATGCGTACAAAGCCCACTAGACTCTCTTACCACAACGAAATAGATTTAAGAGCATTCTGAAGTTTGTTTTCTGTAAGTTTTGCAACAAGGTGTTCATTAATTTGAACATTCATTTCTTGTACATTGTGTTTTTCAGGTCGTTCATCAAAAGCCAAAGAAAACATTGGATGAAATAAGTCGTGACCTTTGCCCAGTATGAAACTTTTTCCAGATTTTGCCTTTGTTTCCTCATAGTAGCTTCCCTA
The DNA here is from genome assembly GCA_001647135.1 of Pontederia paniculata. Classification (NCBI taxonomy): domain Eukaryota; kingdom Viridiplantae; phylum Streptophyta; class Magnoliopsida; order Commelinales; family Pontederiaceae; genus Pontederia; species Pontederia paniculata. The sequence goes on along the minus strand of LTAE01001510.1, from coordinate 12,535 downwards.
GATCCAAACTGTTTCATGTTCTGCACAGGTCCTAAGCATACAACAGCTATATCGGATAAGTACAATGTACTGGGATGATAAATATGGAACACATAGTGTCTCCCCTGAGGTATTATTGTTTTATGGTCATTATGCCGTAGAAACTTTTCAATCAACCTGGAAAACTTACTTCGGCAGAACCTTGAATATCGAATATTATCTTCACTAGAAAATACATATTTTGTTGTAACATGACCAGGTCATATCAAATATGAGGGTCGCAATGATGGAAGAATCAAACCATAATTTGAGCAACTCATTTTTGTTGGATGATGATTCAAGGTTGTAAACTAGAGTTCCGCTTCCTCAAATTATGTGCTATTGATATCATTGTTGTTAGCTCAATTGTGCAAAATAGATATCCTTTTGTGTGATGAAAATTTTCCATGTTCCACATGCAGCATACCATTCTCAGTTGATGACATATCAAAGTCCATGCAACAAATTGACATTTCTGATGTTGAGCCACCTCCGCTTCTACGCGAGAACTCCGGTTTCACATTCTTGTTGCCACACTCTGACTAGATGCAGATTTGTAGATTTCACTTGGAAGATTCAGGTTACAAACTTGACAGTTTTTTGAGTTTTCGGCAATGGTTGGTCCTTGGAAAGAGAGGAGATATTCTTTACTACATTCTAAAACTTGAGGCATTAGTTGTGGAGAATTGGTCATCATGCATCAGCAAGGGTTCATAGGCTAAGCAGTAGTTCCGTCATGATTAATGAGTTTGAAGAAGGAAGAATTATTCTCTTCTGCATCGCTGTTCACCTGCTGTCAGATGCTGCAACCTTTTGATCTTAGAATATGTCATATAAATCATCGTAATTCATCCTTCGACTACAAAATAAATTAACCTTGTTTATGCTCTAAAAGGTGAAGCACATTAACTCCTTTTAACCCCCTTGCATTGACGTGTGTGTGTGTCTCTCTCTCTCTCTCTCTCTCTCTCTCTCTCTCTCTCTCTCTCTCTCTCTCTCTCTCTCTCTCTCTCTCTCTCTATATATATATATATATACTCTCTCTCTATCTCTATCTCTCTCTCTCTCTCTCTCTCTATATATATATATATATACATATATGTGATGCCTTGTTCACGGGGAATTTGTTTAAGTAGCACAATGGCTTTTCCCCCTTACGGCTCAATAGTCTTTATATTTTGTGACATGTCCCAAAGGTCTAAGTTAGGACTCTCTCATGTCTTATGCCACAATTATATGATATATTTGGCTTCAGGCAATATTATTCATTTTGGTACTTTGACTTACATAATTTTATTAAAATGTGTCCTACTGGATCAAACTAATATTTTAATTTATTTACCCAACACTTCTTGTATGATTTATTTAAGTGAGATTAAATCAAGGTGTGTCTTTTGTACCCTTCTTAGAATTCAACATCCTTGTTGAGTGATAGAAACTTATTCTAATACAGTATTGTAATATTTTGAACTAGCGGACATTGTCTAGTTGGCCCTAAGCCCACACAAAAGCGTTTATTTAGTTAATGTGATATTTGTCTAAAATCTAAATGCTATAGTTACATCCCATAAGCTTAGAAACAAACATTGGATATAATTCTTCAACCCTTGAAAGTGGATAATACTTTGGACGAGTTGAGATATTACATTAATAGTTATTATCACTTCCCTTTTTTTCAAAAAAAAAGTGATAAAACTCTGTCGAAATTTATTTTTCATCTTTATATCAATTTGTCTATTTGCCAAAATTAAGACATTTTTTATTCTATTTTAAATATTAATTAAAAAGATATTATTACTTGTGCAGCCGTATTCAAATATTTTACTAAAAAAACCATAAAAAGGTTAAATTTCTGGTATTACTAGTCTATATGTGGTTTAATCTTTCAATTAATAAAATATTTAAGTAGAGGTGAATTATTAATTACATACATTATGATAAAAGAATTGTCTAAAATATATAGCAATATAAAATCATATAAATTATTAGCTTATATCAAATAACATCATTTTGTATTGGTTGACAAATTCAATTATTATATTATTAAAAAAATTATTTAATACATTAATAGCAATTTTCTTTTATTTCTTTTATGATATTTTACATGTTCAAGGAAATAAAGTTTCAAACTTCTAAATTAAGCTAAAAATTATTAGATAAAACTAAGTTTAAAGTAACTATTTTTTTTGGTTATATATTTTAATTTGATTACTTTATGATATATGATTGGCTCCCTAAATATATTTTTTATTTCTTCAATTTGATAAAATCAATCCCTACAACATGATGTCTTATGCAAAGCAAAACTTGGTTAAGAAAATACAACATGTTGGGCTTAAATAAAATGACATTTCAGAAAGTTTTGAGAAGTGATTATAAGCATTTCAACTTTGAGAAACTTTGCGTAAGCAATTCTCTCGTGATATTTTGAAAACAAAATTTTACCTAAAACAAACTCAAAAAAGTAGTGTACTGTTAATAGGAAGTGAAACAATCATATTAGTTATTATGATGATACAATAATGTGATTGGTGATGGCGGTCCAAAAATTAAACCGGACGGTCCAGTCATCCGGTTCGTCCGTCTGAAGCACGTTGTCCCATGTGTCATGTCCATTTGAACCCATCGAGTCAACCACGTCGAACCAGAAACAAACCGGTCCTTTTTATAGTGCTCTGTGGTGGTGAGAGGCCAAAATCTTAAAACCCTAAAACCCAAAAATTTCCATTGCAGCAGCAAATCCAAAGATGTGGAGATCGAAAGCTACGGGTTCCCTCCTCCGATCCTTGTTGACGCGGAGCTCTTCTTTCTCGTCGATCCGATCTCAGGTGCCCTTCAAAGCCACAACCTTCGCCGTCCCTTCGCCGGCAAAATGGGCTCCGTCCATCTGCATCCCGAGCCTCAGATCCCTCTCCTCCTCCACGGAAGCGGTCTCCGGGGAGGACGCCGTTGAGAACACTCGATCTCGTTCGGTTTCCGATCGAAACGAGGCGGCGGAAGGACAAAGTTGGGATCTTGACGGATCCGATGCTTCATCGTTCGCGGTCGAGGACGGCGGCGAGCGCCCTTTAGATTTCGGCGACGAGGAGGTGGAGAGAGATGCTAATGGGGATGGTGTCTTTACAGCCGAGGACGATGCCGGTGGCGAGGAAGAGGCAGAAGAGATCGATATGGAGCAGGTAGAGAGTGTTCAATCTCTTCTGAGAGGTTCTCAGCACGCAGAGTTGGAATCGAGCTTGAAGAACTTGGATTTGATCCTGAGCGAAGAATTCGTAGCCAGGGCGCTTCAGACGTCGGGCATTTCGGGTGCAAATTTGATCGCTTTCTTCCATTGGGCTTCATTGCAGGACGGAAGGGTTAAAAGTTCAAGGAACGTGGGGCTTCTGGTTGACGCATTCGAGAGCTCTGAGAAGCTTGAGAACGTGGAAGCTTACAAGTTGTGGGATCTGATCAGAGAGATTGGGGACGAAAAGGGTATGCTGAATGCAGATATCCTGAACAAGTTGATATCCATTTTTGCCAAACTGGGGAAATCCAAGGCCGGTCTTGAGGTTTTCAACAAGTTTGATGAGTTCGGTTGCAACCCAAATGCAAACACATACTACTGGACGATACAAGCACTGAGTAAGCGATCTATGTTTGACGTTGCTTGGTCTGTTTGTGAGAAGATGCTTAATTCTGGAATCCTTCCGGATGCTGATAAAGTTGGTGAGATTATAGCATTCTTGTGTAAGGATAAAAAGATAAAAGAAGCTCATACGATATTTTTGTCGGCCAAGGAGAAGGAAATACTTCTGCCTGCCCCTTACCTAGATATACTCATCACTGCGCTGTCTAAGAAGGATGAAACTGCTCGTATGGCCCTGGAGTTACTGGACAGCTATCCCAAGAATTCCATCAGGAGTGCAAATAAAATTTTTGGTTCAGTTGTTCATGGCTTGTGTAAAGCTCAAGATACAAAAGCAGCAAAGGAGTTGCTCCTCAGAATGGTGGATTCAGGACCAGCACCTGGAAATGCTGTCTTCAATTATGTGATTACTGCCCTTGCTAAAACCGGAGATGTGGAAGATGCCCTAGCATTGACCAAAGTAATGGAAAGTAGAGGACTTCGGCCAGATATTTATACTTACAGTGTGATTATGAGTGGCTTCGCGAAGGGCGGCCTGATGGGTGAGGCTTATGAAACCTTTTGCCAGGCCAAGAAAAGACATTCTAAGTTGAGTCCTGTCAGTTACCACATACTTATTCGTGGTTATTGCAAGATGGAAGAGTTTGAGAAGGCCATTGGAGTTTTAAAACAGATGAAGGATGATGGCCTTCAGCCAAATACAGATGAATACAACAAGCTGATACAGTCCTTATGTCTCAAGGCTTTGGATTGGCAGACAGCAGAAAAGCTTTTGGATGACATGAAAGAGGAGGGACTGCACCTCAAGGGAATCACCCGCAGCCTTATTGCTGCAGTCAAGGAATTGGAAGAGGAGACACAAGCTGAAGATATTAGACTCGAAGCATAAGGTTAACTTCAAATTGATGAATTAGATAGCAATTCGCTCTGTAACATTCTTTTGTTTCAAACATAAGCACGAGATGTTCTCAAGTTTCAGATATGTCTATTTTGCTGATTTGATCAGCAGAACATATCTATTCTCCATATTCGAGTTTTTTTTTACTTTGGATGCGGGGTACTGCATTTTCTATTTAATTGGTTAAACCTGTTCAATTGGTTCTGAAATGGATCAGCTTGCATTTTCCGGTTTCATATTCTCCACATTAGAAATTAGGGATCCATGCCATCTTTTCTTTCTTGTTTACTGTGTTTATACTTCAGATCATTCAATCTGATTTATGCAAAAGAGTTTACATCATGGTCTTGTAATATTGTATGCCCTACAGATTTGCTTGTTTCATTATCCATCTTGCATGTACACTCATTGCTGCACATTCTGTCATAAAAGAAAACTTTCTTTTTTTTGTGTGAAAGTTCAAAGTATTTTTATATTTCACATTTCTTTGCAAATGATCTGAGTGTATTGGGCTGACAAATATACTGACCCGTTTCCTCAGGTTGAAATATCCCGTACCTTTTTAAAATAGGACTGCAGTAGAAAATGAACTGGGGACAGTTTTCAATGTTGAATTTATAACAAAAAGTTTAAAATGTATATTAATGTGTTTTGGAGGAGGCAATGCTATAAAAAATCGCAGTTTGTTCATGTCTAATTCTCGTTGTCCGTTGTTAATGTAATCAACAACGTATTTATTTGGATATGTATTCATATTAACTGTAAATTAGCACATAGAGACGTTCTGATGTTCGACAAATTATTTAATGTATTATGTACATACTCTACAAACAGACTCGTTAGAACTGCTGCTCAGTTCATCCCAAAAAATTGTCATAATGTCTTTTTATATTGTTTAGTTTACCCTTGTTACCGGAATAACTGTGAATCTAAAGTCCAGATTCTAGATTTCATTGTGAATCTAAATCCGATAACATTTTTCTCGTGAACTAGGTATACAATTTTTTCATACACTTGCAATAGTCATAATTATGTTCTATAAATGAGGGTCAAATTGGTTATAGAATTCTTGTTCTGCAATTGAAAGGAAAGGATCAAATTGGATATATAATTATGTTATGCTCCAATAATGCCCCCAATCCTATAGATGCAGAAAAAAAGATCTTCTGAGTAACATCCTGAGCTATTTTGGTGAGAAAAATATTAAGGGTGGGCATGGAAACCGAGTGATCCGACTTTTTGGATTTTTTTCAAATTGGTTACTATTTGGTTGGATCAGATCAAGATCCAAAAAAATTGATGTAACGTGGTGAGTTATTATATTAGATACTCGATTGATCCGACTCAGTATTATAGTATAATAATATTCATATTCATATCATATATTAAGTTATTATATATATATGTTAAATTATTTGATTGAAATAATATTAACTTATTATATTTGATAATATACTTACATGTCTATAAAGTTTGGCACACATTATTTATTTATATGTTCCAATTATGATAATATTTTATATATATATATATATATATATATATATATATTATTTGGTTTAAGAAAATTTAGAAAAAATAATGTGGGATAATTAGGACATCCTGATCCCGATTGAATGAAATTGGTATTTAAACTCAATTATCCTCACCTTGGCAAAGCAGCCAATGTCCTTGTTAACCATGAAAATTTTCAAGATTGATCAACTTCCGAGGTTGCATTTTAACATATCAAGAAAAGAAAAAAAAATTGCAAGAAATATCAATTTAGACGTTTTGCCCCGCGCAACAAAAGTTGTCTCAAACTTGATTAGAGTATAAGATCCGCATGCTATCAAGAATATGAGTCTATAACTGAACATTATAACAACCTAAAATATAGAGAAAACTAAAAAATACCCTCGTATTTTGCACAAATTTAAATAATAAAAAAATATTATTAGTTTTATTGATAAATTATTTTATTATATGTGTTTATTATATAAATATATTCATATAATTTTTTATATTATTATTTTAAAATTTTGTTAACATCACATTTCTTACTTTTATGTCTTTTATATATATTAATCATTGAATAAAATAAAATATATAATTCAAAATTTTTAAATTGTATAAAATAATTATATAGATTAAAATCTTAAATAGTCTATTGTGAATAAAAATATTAATATAAATAAGAGAAAAAGAAGACGATAAAAAAAATGATTAAATTGATAAACGTAATTTATTACATTAAGTTGATCAATGAATGATTTGAAGTTACATGGAAGATCAAAAGTCAATAATTTATTTAGATATTTCTTTTATATAAAAAGTCACATTCAATTAAAATTATTTAAAATAAAAATATAGAAATGCTATTATATATATTATATATATAGAGAGAGATAGAGAGAGAAAACAATATTAAACAATAGGATTATCCTAAATTCTAAATACAAATGAATAAAAAACTTTTAATATATAATTATTGAAAAGAAAAAATTGAAGGCACGAAAATTAATAATATTTCTATTTTGAATTTAGAATCCTTGCCTCACTTAATACAAATTAGAAAAAAAGATAAGGAGAATTTGAAAAAAAGAAATGAATAGTATATTGTAACTCTTCGGCAATTTGAAAAGTCAATAATATCATGAATTTGAAAAGTTTAAATAAATATTTAATAATTAAATTTTAATGAGAATTATAATAATTGATCATTAAAAAATACAAAAATTTCTAGATGGAATACTTGAAGGAGAGAAATCCTAAAAGCCCAACTATATATGTATACACACACATATATATATATATATATATATATATATATATGATAATATTTATGCATCTGATGAGTTAATAGACTATTTATTTATTATAATGACAAAGTGAAAAATAATTCTCTTGTTTGAGGATTAAAATCATGAATTATGTCAAGTCCAAAGAATGCAAACGACTGTGCATAAGTGTGCATATAATAATCGGGATAAAATTTATAAAAAGCTCAAACTTTTACTTTAAGTTTTTTATTTTACCTAAAAAAATGACAACTTTTAAATTAGAGTTATAATATTAACATCTTGTATCATTCGTTAAAAATAAGATAGTTAAATATCATCTCGGCAATTATGATGTTATATATATATATATATATATATATATATATATATATATATATATATATATATATATATATATATGTGTGTGT
>LTAE01001509.1:24394-54529 GCA_001647135.1 Pontederia paniculata | reverse complement strand
TATATAATTCAATATAAAGTAATCATTCATTAAATCATCAACCAAATTAAATTTGGACACATAAACATGTACTAATATAATGTCAAGATGATAATTTAAGGATTGAAACAAATGTACTCATGTAACATAAATATTGTTAACTAGCATTATACATATATTTAAAAGAATTAAATATCACATATAAAGTCTTATGTATAAAATAGGCATAAAAAGATAATACAACAAGCATAGGTGATGATGTGTCTATATGAATCCAATGAGATATAAATATAATTTTTATTATAAATAATATTTGAATAGTCAAGTCACTCATAAGTTGAAATAATTAAAATAACCTAATGTCACATATGTGCAATCACTCTTTATTTGTAACTTGGGAGCATTATGATAATCTTCTTTCATGGTACAAGTATTTTTCTTTATAATATGAGTGAAGCATGCCTACAAAAATATGATTTATTCTTTTTCTTTGGTACCCAAATTTGTTTAGGTTCAACAAAATTAGTTTTGGTTCCTTTTGGAACTCACATCATTTTTATGCCAACATTCATAGATTTTCTAACTTTACATTCAAATACATAATATGATTATGTAAACCACAATAATGACAAATAATAAATGATTTTAAGAAATGATCATAATCATGCTTTGATTTCAAAGTGTCATAGTGAGATGCATTTAGTTTAAATAAATATTTATAAGCATATCTAATTTTTTTAGAATAATCATTAGATGGTCTAAAAGACTTTTCCTTTTTAAAGAAATGATTTTGTTATTTTTGTTTATATTCTAACTTTTTTCTTTATATAAGAAGTTTTTGCACACAAACATTGCATTTCAAAGAATTATTATTAATACTAGGTTGGCCATCCAAATATTTTTGAATCAAAATACTTTTCTTTTCTAAAATTTCATGTAACTTCAAAATCTCAATTTTTAAGCACTCATAAAAATCATGAATATGATTAAGACTATCAATTTTTCTTTCTAACATTTTCCTTTTCTTCCAAACTTGCATATTTTTATTTCTTCAATAATTAAAAATCATTTTTCATAGCATAAAATTCATTCATAAAAATTTTATTTTTCTTTTTAAGGGAAATGTGCTTTTGAATTAAAGAAGAAAATTCTTTCTACACATCAAAATTGAGATCATCATCATCATCATCATTTTCATGAGAAGAAGAGTTTGAGACTACCTCATCGTTTGCCATTAAGCATAAAAAAGATTCACTTTTGGATGTAGTAGTTGTAGAGTTGTCATTTTCATTCGATGTAGCGTTTGTCTTGTCTTCACTTTTTTCATATCTAAATAATGATTTTAGTCAAATTTCATGAGAGGTGGAACATTTAGAAATAAAGTTTAGACCTTCTACATCTAAATCACAATAGAATACATTTCGGACTTTAAAATCAAGTTTAGCAAGAGAAATTTGAAAATAATCATATTCAAAAAAGGAAAGATCAATAGAAACACCATTTAAAATTTTCTTTGGTTTTTCAAATTTATTTTTTACAATTTTCCACATATGAAGGTCAAGCGAACATATTTGCATTCGAATTTTCCAATAAGAAAAAAATGAATCATTAAAACTTGGTGGATAAAAAAATGGATTGACCTTCATTAAAAACTTGTGACATGCTTTAAGATGGTTAAATCTTTAAAACAAGAGCGACCAAACTTTGGTACCAATTGTAGGATTACTTGGCACCAAGAGGGAGGGTGAATTAGTGTAATAAAATATTTAAACCGATTTCACAAAATAAAAGCGGAAGCTCAAAATCAATTTGTCGCAAAGCTCAAAATCTAAAAGGCCTTTGTCATGAATAAGCACAATAGTGATATAAAGTGAGAATGTAAGATAATAAACAAAGCGAGTAAGAGAGAAATGCAAACTCAAGATAAAAAATTAACGCCTTTCATTTTCCCCCCCTTCAGTGGCCCTTGCCGCCTTCCTTATTGACGAAGTTCGGTATCAACTTGGCCTACGTCTCCGCTCCTACTTCTCGACCTCGAGACCATCGGAGATCCACTAGCTTTTCTTCGTAGGGCAAGAAAGACCTAATTACACCAAACTCGTCGTTTCTTCGCTTCAAGAGGTAGACGAAACCTCTTCTCCAAGGAAACTCATAATTTCACACTTTTCTTTACTCAAGAGGCTATGTGTGAACCTCTTTTACAATTGAGCTAAGTCACTCTTAATAATACAAATGATGTGCTCTCTTACAATCTCACTTTTATAATTTCACACTTAAGAATATGAGAGAAGAGAGAAGATTCAACAATTTGGCTAAAGAGACTTCTAAACTTGATTTTCTTTTGATGATTGTGCTTCCTTTGAAGCCTTGACTCATTTTAGCTCTTTGGAAGCATTTTTATAAGTGTCTTGTGGCAATATGACTATTGCTTTATTCTTGGGCAAAAAACTAGACAGTGTAACTCCTTTCCAAATATACTCTTTCATTATTTCGATCATAACTCTTCGCACACATGTCCAAATACGTTGATTTTTTTTATTCTGTGGAAGCTAACAAGATTATCTACAACTTTTGTATTTATGGCTCGACCCAGATCTGATGGGAAGAAGGTAAAATATCTCGTTGATGTTCGAACAACACTTTTTCAGGCTAAGGTCGGTCGATCGACCTTGTGTTAGGTTCAACTGACTTTGATAAGTTCTTCAACCGACCTTCGTGGGTTCGACCGACTTCATGAGTTCTTTAACTGACCTTCAATTTTGACTTCAGTTTGAATCAACCAACTTGTCCAAGGTTCGACCAACTTTGATGAGTTCTTCAACCGACCTTCGTGGGTTCGATCGACCTTTATATTAGGTTCAACCAACCTTTATTTTTTTAGTCATAATTCTCTGCACAGATATCCGATTGATGCGATTCTTATTCTTTAGAAAGATAAAAATATTATCTACATTTCATCTATTCATTGATCAATCTAAATCAGATGGGAAGAAGGTCAAATATGAATGTAAAGTTTAGTACATATAATTTTTACTTTGGACTTAAAGACCTTCATTGTTTCATATATAACTTTTTATGTAGATATCCAAATGAGACGATTCTTGAACATATAGAAAGCTAGCAGAATTAGCTACAATTAATAAATGCATGTCTCAACTCAGATCATAAGAGAACATAGATAAATATTAAGTTGAACTTTAGTGCATATAATTTGACTTTGAAGCTCTCAGACACTTATCATATTTTAGCATGCACATATATCTTTTCCAATATTTTCATAAAGTTTTCATCATAAAAAAAAATATAAATATGACACCAAGTCATAAAGTCATTTTTCCAACAAATCGATCCAAACTGAATTGGGTCAGTTTGATTTTCTTATCGGACCTTGTTAGGTTAGGTACGAATTAAAATTTTTTAACCTGAATGAACTCGACCCGACCCGACCCGATGACTCAATTTATTTATTTAAAAAATAAATGATTTTTAATTTAATTTTAAAGTTAAATTTAATTTAAAATATATCATAATAAAATATTAAAAAACTTATTTTATGCTTTAAAATGATTAATGATTATAATGATTCATACTAAATATTAAAATAATAAAATAAAAATGAACAAAAAAAGTTTGATCAAATGACCTGACGATCCGATCCGATCTAATTCGAATTTTGGACGAATCGAATTTGATCAAATTCACACATTAAAAATATGACCTAATTTAAATTGACCTGATTAAAATTTGTCGAGTTAATTCAAATTTAAATGTAGGTCAAGTTCAACCCGCCCAATGAACAATCCTATCACCCTCTTGCCCCCTATTGTTTTCTTCAAACTTATCTTTTTGTATAAGAAACTATTACGATATTTATTAGACTTCATTCTCAAGTGACCCAACGAAGTAGACTGGCAATATGACAGACCACGAGACGGTCCCGAATAAAAAAAAATTCCAGTGGACGTGGAAAGCGTCAAATGCTTCTTCTTCTTCTTCCTCCTCCTCCTCCGTGAAGGTCGCCTTTGGTCACCGTCCTCCGCCGATGGCCACGGCGGCGCAGTGGAAGCGTCGGTCCAAGAATCCGGAGGCGAACTGCGCCTTGGGCGAGGGAGAGTCCACGTCGAGTTGCAGTCCCTGCAAGGTCGTCAGATACTGGTAAAATTGCTCTCCACTCCCCCCAATCCAATATCCGCTCTTGTGCTCTTTATGAAATAATCTTAGAGTTTTGTTCCAAGGAATTAAGAAAGTGGAATTTTTTAGCTGTTTTTCCTGGTAATTCCTCGGTGGATTTAATCCCTTGACATGTCTGATTGGAGCGATGTGTCTTGTTAAATTTTAAATGGATAAACTTGTTGCAGAATTTAGAACTGGTTTACAACCTGCAGGCAATTTGAAAATTTTTTTTTCTCATAACTAGTCAGTTTAGTTTCTCCAACAACACCTTATCAACAATTTCTCGATCGAGTTTGTAAATACCTTCAAAATGTCAGCGTTTGATGTCTCGTATGAAATGCTTGAGAATAAAAAAAACAGGGCATAATTCTTATCCCTTCAATTTAGTTCCATTTATGTTGTGTTATATCTGCATTTCTGCAATATAGAACATTGTTTGACAAATTGTCCTGAAACTTGCTATACATGAATTTTTTTGTTTTGAAAGAATCTTCTTGGGGCAGTTTTTTTTTATGTCATATATGAATATTGCAGCTCTGATAAATGTCAGACTTTTGACTGGAGAATGCACCACGAGCAAGAATGCTGTCCGCCAAATGCTGATGATGTAAGTCTTTTCAAAGAAGTTGAGAAGTATCATTCTTTGGAGTTGAATCATGTCGCACTAAGTTGATGATTTATGTACCAATTCAGAGTATGTGAGTCCATGAGTATCCTACTCATAGGAAGGTTGTTAGTTTAGAACTATGGGAATCCTTGTTCTAATTGTAGATAATATACAGGAAGTATCATGTCAGTTCTTATTTTCTAAATTTTCCTCTATTACTATCTCTGATTCGATAATTTGAATGTTCCATCTACTATACCTGTTCTTTAGTTGTCTTCGTCCACTCCAGAGGAGGCGCACAAATCTGACTTGGCTAACATGTCAAAGGCAAGTGATTTTTGATCCTGTGGTCTCCTTCTGTATGCAAATTTATTCTTTTATATTGCCTTTAACTTCTACCAGATGGTGATATAACAGTCTCAAGAATCTGGGAATCATGATGTTTCTACTGCATTCAAAAGTAAGGTCGAGAGTCTTTACGAACTTTTTGATGAAATGGAGTCTTCTCTGGGTACTCGTGGATCTGAGGTCGGAATGTACTCCCACCTATCAAAACTTCTTTTTGATGCTTACATTATTTGTTTATTGATTCTGTTAAGACATGACTCAGAAGGAAGATGTTAGAACCAGTTCTTCACATCCACTAATGACAGACTGGCCAAGCAAGGAGATTGCAATTCTACATGCTAAACTTGACTATGTAATGGCTGAGAGGGATACTCTTCGCTCCGAGGTAATTAATATTTGTTCGTTTTGCAGAACTTCCACGTTATGTTCACTTTGCTGCAAAGATGAGGAGTTTTTTTTAAAAGGATTCAATCCAAAGTTGGTTAATCCATTGTACTAGTTGATTTATGTTAACATAATTTCCTTTTGTTTCTTCTTGCACTGTATATCCTGGTGCCGACATGATAATATCTTCACAGGTAAAGCTTTTAAAATCAGAGATCGATATGTTGCGAGGCTTTCAGCGATGGGCTGTAGAGGAAGAAGTTTCAGATTTAGAAATGAATAACAGCTACAAGTCGTCTCCAGCACTTTTGACATATCTGGAACAGAAACTAGAATTTGTGCTGGGGAGTCCTCTTTGAAAGGCTGAACCAGGACTTCAGACCCAAGTATATGTAGTCTATGATATTGGTAATTAGCTGTGTGAGTTTGCATCTTGCAGCACTAAGTAGATGTTTCAAAACATTTCTGCCACAGGCTTGCCACATTTTTGGATGGCTTCCATGGAGAAACAGTTGAAACATCATTTCGGTGTTTAATGTGTGTTCTACTAAAGCATGTACAGTTGAACTTTGCTTGCCATCTGCTATTAACATCATTTCCTGTACTTAATGGGGGGACCTAAAGTGTTGTTCTGTCTTGAAAATGAGATGCTGTGGTGCTGACCACTCATAATGTCAGAATGGAGAAACAGTTGAACATCATTTAAATGTTATGTGTGTTCTATCAGATCATGTAAAGCTGGTGAAATTTGCTTGCCATCTACTGTTAACACTTTCTTTTACTGTACTTATTATGGAAAAATAGCTATGCTTTTTCTTGAAAGTGAGCTGCTATGATGCTGGCCAGTAAGAATTCTAGAAAGGAGACCACAAATTGACTGTATCTCAGCTTCTACATTCTTTTGTTCTTAAGCCTCAGTTAAAATGTTCATCTTACATCTTTGAGCTCTCCATAGTTCAATTTCAAGCTTACATTTCATAGTATTTAACTTAGCAACATGTCATAACCAACAACTTGATGCTGTTAACTTACATGTCAGGGACTTGGATAAGATTCAGCTTTTGTCCCTACTTCCCTTGTTAGGCAAATGCTATTTGTTTTTCTCTTCTTAGACAACTTGCTCTAACAAGCAATATGGATGGATCAGAGTTTTAATCGTGTGATTTTCAACCTTTTTTGGGTGTCACTTTCTACCTACTGCTGCAGAAACTTCCATGACTTGGTAAGCTCCAATTGAGTAGTTATGCAAAATACTTATGCTAAAATGCATATAAGACAAATGCATTGAATAATATAACTGCACCTAGACATGTGATCATACTTTATGAACTAGAAAAAAAATATTATCAATTTTTAAAACTAAGGACTTGTTGTGAAATAAGTTAAGTTTGAACTTTGGAACTGGCCAAGCAAAAGAAAATTGAACGAGAAAGGAATCCATTACAAAAACTTCAAAGTGAATTCAGGTATTTGTTAGGAGGAGATAATCTCTTAATAGTCAAGCTTTCAAATTGGAGTACTCGGCCGCTTGAACTTTGACTAGAAAAATTCCCATTTAAATTAGCGGAAATAATAAAGTACAAATTACAAATGATCTGATCAATCTTTATAAATTCAAGCATCAATTATTTTCACAACTTTCATTACAGAAAATGAAAAAAAAAATTGTGCCATTTAGTTTTGCCCACGTGCAGCAACACACAAAATCTTATAATTTATTTTCGATGAAAAAATAAGTCATAAGTTTTTTTTTGGTCCTTGACATTTATTTTTTTAAAGAAAAAAATACTACATAATTTAATTCATAATTCTTAACTCCTACATAAAATCATTCAATGTTTTACTAGAATTAAAATATGGCTTTTGGGCCTATTTTAGTTCGACTGTTTGAACACATTGTAACAGGCTTAGTGCTTAAATTAATATTTAAAACAAGTGTACAGACATAAATATCATCAACAATAATAGTTTTAAAATTTGATCATAAATCACCTCGATCAATGTGGAATATAAATTGTTAGCTTCGACCTTATTTATGTTACCGAAAGTATCAAATAAGATGGTGGTCAAATGTGGTTCACGAAGGACCAAGTCAGAATTGGAACAACGACTAGCTCGATATGAGCCACAATCGATTCATTTACGCTCACATTATTCTCAATATTAAAAAGGATTGAGACAGCCTACGGCAAATTATTTTCTTTTTTTATAACAGCATAAGCACTTAAGAAACGTTTGGCACGAGATAATTTAAATAAATTGTTAATTATTTAATTTTAAACCTTTAGGGTTCATCATATTATCACGTAATAAATTATCGATAATTTTACTTCTCTAATAATTTAAATTATTACCTCACCGATAACGAAGACACCCATGTGGTATTTTCAAATTATCAATAATATAAGATACATTTTGATAAAGCTAATTTTTAAATCGAACTTTTAAGATATTTATATTTTATTATAAAATAATATTGATCTTCTTAATTTCTTAAGATTATTTTATGAACGTTTGATAATATAAATTTCATATATTTTATTTTAACATAAGCACTTAAGTGTCGTACTAAATTTGGTATGAGATAATTCAAATAGATTATTAATTATTTAGTTTAAAAAAATTCAGGGCTCATCAATTATCGGATTTTGTTGTAATAAGTTATCAATAATTTTTACTTTTCTAATAATTTAAATTATCACATATGAGATATTTTTCAAATTATCAGTACGACGAGATACATTTTGAAAAATTATATTTTAACCTAAACTTTAATATTCATATTTTATTGTACAATAATATTGGTTTTTTTAAATTTTTTAATATTATTTTATAATGTTTGATATGTACATAATTTAAATTATTAAATAAAATTAACTTTATTAATATAATATAAACTTTATTAGTACAATATAAATTTTGTCCAAACCCATTTTTTTATTTTTATCCTTTTATTTATATAAAATAATATATTAATAAAGTTTATTTTTTTAGAGTATTTTAATATTTAAATTATGTACTTATCAAACATTATAATTTAATATTATCGGTAATTGATAAAATGATAATATATTTTACAGGTGATTTAAATTAGAATGCGTCAAACAAAAACTAAAGTTATTTCAACAATGATGATTTTGGAGTTTGATTTTCAGACTATTTTTCTTGTCTTCCAAGTCGAGATTCAAATGTGTAAGTATTATTTTTTTTACAACAATAATATATATTACCACCAGAAATAATAGGTTATCGTAATAAAGACGAAAATTAGACTAGATCGACCGATTCGACTCGGTAGCTAATTCGGTTCGATTTAATATGCAAAATCAATTTTAATAGAAAACCAAGTTGAACCAAGATGAACCTAAAAACTAGGTTGAATCAGGAAATTATGTTCAACTTGATTTTTATTCTTTTTGAATTAAAAAATGAAAAAGAAAATTAGATCAAGCCATCATAAAAGAAAATGAAAAATGAAAAGTTGAAACAAAATAAATTCACTCATAATCTCATTCATTTTAAAAAGAAAAAAATTAAAAATAAAAAGTATATAAAAGGAAATTTCGACAATTCAAAAAGATAATTATTTGTTATTGTAATAATAAAAATAATCATAAAGTAATATTGAAAAGACGCGGAAAAAGAAAATGCTCTTAAAAAAGAGAAAGAGAGGAATGGAAAAGAACAATTATAAACGTTAAAGGGAGGAATGCCAATAAAAAATTAAAAATTTGTGAGAAGAAAAATATATTAAGAGAAAAAAATAATTAAGGTAAATAATAAAGGAATAAGGAGGGTTTGATGCTAGGCATAAAATAAATATGCAATTATTGTTATAATATCTAGAAATTAATGTTTTTAAATTTAGTTATTAGATTGTTTTATTATTTTATAAATGTATGTAAATAATTTTTTTTTAGTTTCATATATATATTTAAAACAATCTGATTCAATCCGATTGAACATATATAACTATGACCCAGTTGACATTCCAAGCCGATCAACGATGCAATTTTTAAAACATTGATAAAGAGATAACATCTAAAATAAAATGTAAAATACTTTCCCTAATTAAGGGATATCCTCACATATCATTCTGTCAAAATGATTGGTCCCACCTACTCATTAAAATAGATTTATCAATTTCGTACATTAGTCATAATCCTTATTAAATATATTGGTCACTTGATCCCAGTTTATTTATTCTAATTTTCTCTTAAAAAAACTATGACTATAAATTTAATAAATATTAAAATTATAAATAATTTTAAAGATACAAATACGGATTTATTATCATGAAAATGAAGTCAAAATTAATTATTTTTTAAAAAATAAACTTCATAAAATTGATAAAAATTGAGAAGAAAATATAAAAAGATAAATGGAATGATATTTAAATATTAATTAGATGGAATAAAAAAATATATTGAGAATAACTGTCGAATTATTAAACTCTAAACTCTATATGATGATAGGAACAACTAACGTACTCTAAATTTAATTTTAAAAATATGTTATCAGATGGCCAATAACTTGATCAAAATTTTATTCATTATTTTGTCGTGCCAAATAGAATCATTGTAATTAATTCCCAATAAGAGGTTTAAAATAAAGTATTACATGTATAAAGCTCTATTTGGCAATATTGAAGCGAATAATAATTAAATATTAAGCGGATAGTAGCATGATTATTAAACTTAATAAAAATATTTGGTAAATATAATGATTAAATTAATTGATAACTAAACATAATTTGCATTCTTATTTATATAGAATATTTTGTTATGTTATACATAATAATTAATTAATTTATTATTTTTAATAATATTAGTTTTTTTTAAAATGTAAGTGAATAAATAAAAATAATGTTCATGATGATAAGAAAATATAGAGATATTATTTTTTAAATAAAATAAATCATGTAATATGATATTTTAACAATAAAATAAAAAAAATTAGATGAATATAAAATGTTATATTAAAAATGTCTTACCTCTAAAGTATATACTCTATAAATTGGTGGAAGTAACATATAAAGTTTTGCCATCTAATTTTTAAATGTTATTTTAACAATTATTTGCCAAATATTTAAAATAGTTTTAATCGAGTTAAAACACTATTTCTTATTTTAAACATTAAAAAATTGTCATGGCAAACAAAGTTAGTGTTTGGTTTTATCAAGTTGATTTGTAATTTTGTTGAAGAGGTTATCATTTAATACTATTTGGATAATCAAGTCTATTGAATTTGGAGACATGAGTAATATAAAAACAAATATAAAATGTCAAATTATTCCTTATGCTTGAGATCAAGTGGGGATGCCCTCATCCAATTGTATACATTGTAAGCTTTTCAACTTGGAGTTGAATAATAATATATACAATGGAAAAAGGTGTTTTGAGACGTCGACATTGTGCGCACTGTTAAAAGAGATATGCAATGACAAATAAATAGAATTAAGAGATACTATAAATAATAAACTTATGAAAAGCTTTACATGGTACAAGAAGAATATCATCACATTAATATCGTGAATTCAAATGTGTATCATGAGAAAAAAAAAATCTTCCAGAACTAGTAAAACTATAAGCATACCCAATTATTAATAGATGTTAAGAAATCCATAGTAAAACTTTATCATAGTTTTAATAGTAATTAAATATTTTATAATATTTTTTTTATTAAATTGTGAACTCACTCATATGCAGCTTTATATAGGTTCGATATTGTTTCTTAACTAATTAATAACCTTATATTGTTAGTCTATTATCAAACTGTTGTTTTAGATTATGCTTTTAGAATAATCATGGACAACATGTCTAAGCATCATATTAGCAAGTAAAAAACATGTCTAAGCAAAACATGGTTAAAATAAATAATTTATTTAATTTTTTTTACTTAAATTTTATTAACAGCACATCTTGAATTTAACGATTCAAATGATATGGTACACGTATACTTAAATATGGCACATCTTTATTAAATTCACTAATAAAATTATAAACATATGCAATTATTAATGGATGTTAAGAAATCCACAGTAAAACTTTAACATAGTTTTAATAGTAAATAAATATTTTATAATATTTTTTATTAAATTGTGAACTCACTCATATACAGCTATAGGTTCAATATTATTTCTTTGCTTAACTTATTAATTATCTTATATAATTAGTCTATTTTCAAAATCTTGTTTTAGATTATGGTTTTAGAATAACTTATTACGAATGGTAGAATTAATCATGGATAACATGTCTAAGCATCATATTAGCAAGTAAAAAAAAATGTCTAAGCAACACTATACTCAGTATAATACTATCATGCATCAAGCCTGTCGTCAGCACGAATATCATAATTGGACTCACATAAAAAAAATAAATGAACAAAATTGAGAATAAGTTCAAATTATTAGCTTATTATTTCAACCATCGTATAAAACTCTTATTTCTTTCCTCAATAAATTCCCCACTACTTTGCAAGCAACTTGTCTACTTGTCATCATATTATATAAAAAAGAACCATATCTTACGCACTCATGAAAACCCCCTACAACTCAACTCATAGGTCATAGAGATGAGACTCCCATGAAATATATTATTCATAAATCAAATAATTCTTATCATAATAATAACTTAATTGTAGGAAAAATATGACCAACGTCAACATTTCTTACATTAATTAGGTCAACAAGACGGATGCCAAACAACTCCAACTATGTACTCAGTATAATACAATCATAAGACTCCTACATACGTTAGCACTTAGCATTAATTATGATAATTAATGTTGCATATCATCACATAACATAAATTATATATGAAAGCGACGAGTATAAATGCGAAACAAAGATCACTATACAATCACCATCATCATCATCATGATATAAACTGGTTCTCTAATATTTTTAATGAGAGTAATGTGTATATGTAACATTATTAATTTCCCTATAAATTAAAATATTCACAAATGATTACCATAGGTCTTGTGTGCGTAATTGACTACTTAAACATAATTTTCCTTTTTTCATATATTTTTGAATCTTGATATTAAAAAGTCGACTATCAAGTAATAATTAAGTTAATATTCTTTTCCTTATAATAATATGTTGTGGAAAATTGGGATATGCATTATTCCTACATCTTATCCATGAATAAGCAGAGATGCAAGTAGATAAAAAAAAATGGGAGTGACTAATATATAAATATACTTAGGTTAAAAAAAAAGGTTTCTTTTGTTGATGCATAAATGAGTTTTGAGTCCAAAAATTTGGGCAAGACTCAGCTCCATCTTTGTCCATTGTTGGGATACTAATTATATTTATAATAGTTGGTGTTGAACTTAATTCAGAACGAGAAAATGAGAAATATCAAATATCAGATTAACCTTTATATCACCTTGTTAAAAAAAGATTTAAATATTTATACACTCCTCGAAATTAAGTCATTAAAAAATTCAGTTGAAAATGCATTAGTTAACAATTGATTTTGATTACTTGAATTATTAAAATATCTCAAAAACAAATATTTTGAAGGTCACCAATTTAATTTGACTTTTTTTGCTCCTTGTTTTTGACTTCTCTAAGCTCTTTAGTCCAAAAGAGTTTTTTTAATCCTTTGCAAATATAACTTGATTTTTTATTTGTTGGATTAAAACAATCACCAACTGTCAAATTCTTATCACTTTGTAAACTTTTGTTATTGGATAAAAAAATATCAACTTCTATTTTTCTTCTCATGTATAAACTCACATTTCTTTTAAGAAATTTATTAAGTATAATATAGTAATTTTATTGGATAAGTGAACGTTATATAAAATATTTTAATATCAAACGAATAAGAAAAAAATTATAATTGGTGTACTTTTTATGTGAATTGATAATATTTTTTTTAAAATATGCTATATACCAAAATTAGTTGTTCAATAAATAATATAAAATATAGATTGATTATAGAAATTTCTAAATAATAATGAAAATAGTAACATATTTTTTAAGAAAAAATTAACTCAATTATATATATGTATTTAATTTTATATACAAATGACATCACATATATAATGTCCATTCGCTTATATTAATTTTTTTTACAAACAAGATGATTCGAGGTTAGATATTGAAGAAATTGAAAGTTGATATTTTTTTAATCTAATATAAAAGGCTAAATTCGATAAACAAAATGAAAGTAAAGTTTTTATTTAATAAACAAATATTTATTTACATTATATAAGCAACAAAAATAGTGAACAATAAACACTATTACTGCCGCTTTCTATTTTTGTAGTTTTGTAAATTATTATTATTATTATTACATTTAACTTCTCTCTCTTTTTTCTAATATCGTTCCGTTTTGGATTCGTTCACTTGCTTCGTTCTTTTCTGGCGACTGCAACATAACACATTTTTCCGATCTCGTCGTCGGCGAACGGCGAGAGGCTTAGGACGCTTCGGCGGAGCCGTCGGCTGCAGGCGCAAAGATCTCTCCTTTTTCTCTTCTACTTGCCTCTCAAATCTATGCGCTTTCCGGCGACGGCCGACGACGGAGGAGCGGAGCTCGGGCGGTTGATTAGGTGAAGCCGGGATGCCCATTCTAGGCGGCGCCGCTGCCTTCGTTGTGGCGCTTCTCCTCGGCCCGCTCGTGTGCCCGCTCGTGGCGCTCGTGGCTCGCCGGAGGTGGAGGCTCGCGGAGGCGAGGAGGAGGGAGGTCATGCGGCTCGCGATCCTCGCCGCCCAGGAGGCCGCCCGGGCGGAGGAAGAGGCCGCGTTGCTCCCCGCCGGAGGCGGGGCTCAGTTCGCGCCCCTCGAGGGAGGCGACGTCCGCGTGGGGGCGCCGAGGTTGATGGAGTGCGCTGTGTGCTTCTGCCCTACCACGACGAGGTGCTCCCGATGCAAGGCCGTCAGATACTGGTGAGCCGTCATGAATTGTTTGTCCTTTTGCTGTTTAATTCATCTCCCTTGGCGATGCGTGGGAATTTGTTGTTGATTTCTAGTTGATTCGGTGATTGGATAGAAAATTAAGGCACCGACATGGGATCTGACCTGTTCGAACAACACATGGAGCTTAGAAAATCTAATCCTTGTTTTCTTGTAGAATCATAATGTGCCAAATTGTGTGAATTATCAAACAAAGGAGGTGCTAATGGAGAGTTTGTTGTCACTTGTCAGAGATGATGATTTATGTAGAACTTATATTGGTAAGGTTGGTGTCTAAATAAGACCTTGATGGAAACTTCAAACTATGCATAAAGGTACTTAATTTCTTTTGGGAGATGAAATCATCCATCAAGTTAGCAAGGTACCATGATTTATGGATGATGAAGTGCAATTTTATATGATGCAAAGCTCGCACTTGAAGTTAAACAAGCCAGATATTGGCCGTTTATAATGGAGTTAAAGTCCCAAGATTGAATTGCTTGGTATGGTCATAATCCTTGTATGGTTCTCTTATAAGGATTATCGCTTAAAGCTGGAACTAGGTTTTCTGAAAATGGTGTTGCTCATTGGTTGATCAACTTACTGTCATCTTTTTATATGCAGCATGAATCCATATTGTTTCACTTCAAGGATGCCTCTCCTCTTTTTTGAATTCCTTCCCTCCCCCTGCCTTTCTCTCTCCAACATTCACATTTGGTGCTATGAAAAGGAGTATTGCATATGGTAGATTTGTGTAAGAAGATGTGCCTTTCTTGTTTCATTGTTTAAATGTGTTTCTGATCATTTAGTTTTATTTTTAAGTAACTCGTAAATGTATATGTATATAATATAATATATATGGTTACCATATCTGATTTATGGTTGATAGATCTAGCGTGTTCTTGTACTCTCATTTATGAGGATTATTTGTATGCTTAAATGTATGCATCTATAATTATGGCTCATGTATATCTTATATTTGAAGTTATTTTATTAACACTTACACTTACTGCTTCAAAATTGCAGTTCTGGCAAATGCCAAATAATTCATTGGAGACAAGGGCATAAAAATGTTTGCCATCCTCCAGAAGTTGACAATGGTTCTGATGGCGATGCAAGTACCTCCAAATTGAAAGGAGTAACTATTGAATCTAATTTATATGACATGGGACCAGATTCACCAGAAGCTAATAGAAATTCAGAAAATGAACCAATGATGACATTATGCCAAAGATCATCATCTGAGTCAAGCTATTCATCAGATGCTTTTAGTGATGATACATCGGGAACTGAAAATACATCTGATTCTTCATCTGACTCTTCATCCTCTATCTCTGGACCTGTCATTATATCTGATGGTTCTATAAGTGACCATTGTAGCTCACGTGACAGTGCCATTGCCACAATTCAAAATAAGTCACATGACAAGATAAGCACTGCGATTTTTTATGGTGAGACTGATCATACAGGGCATGCACCTACTAAGCTGAATGGTAAGTCGTTACCTGTAAATAATGTTGACTGCAGCAATCATTCTGAGAAGAAGCCTTCCTGCTCTATACTTAAAGACTATAGCCGGAAGTCTGTTGTTTCTCTGGGCTCAGAGGTTGTTGATTCTGGAAGATCTGTAAGTGATGAGGCTGCCACAGTTTTTAGTGAACATGAGAATGGCAATGAAATAGATAATAGATCACATATAAACTCTGAGCTTTTAAATGAGGAAACATCTTTTCAAGCAAGATCTTTAGGTTCGTCAACATCTTCTATATCTCCCATTGGCTCAGTAGCTTCGGCTGATAAAACAAGGTCGCTTCGGACCTCAATTGGTGCTAAAGAGGTGCATCTTAAAACTTTCAAACCTCCATTATCTGTTCCTGCATATAAAGTAGTATCTCATCATGGTCGGTACAATTTGCCACAGATTGCTTCTAGAAAAGGAGATAACACTCCATTAACGTCAGCTATAACACATCAATTATCAGGTTCTGATCCTAATGGCATAAAACAATCTGCTCAGAAAGCTGTCCAGAATTTAAGGTTTACAAAAGTTTTGAAGCAGCATAAAACAGGAAGCAATACTTCGGGCCAGATGAAGGTTTGTTTATCATTATAGTTTGTCTTGTGGGTCTTATGGTGTATTGATGCTAGGTAATGCTTTTTTTTTAATTTATTTCTTTCCTCTTCAGATGCCTTTTCCATATGATTACTTCGTCAAACTTTATACATTTGACAAAGTGGATCTGCGCCCCATTGGTCTAAAAAACTGTGGAAATAGGTAAATGTGACGGGAGCTGACAATTGTGCATTAACTTTCATGCATGTTATAAGCTTTCAAAAACATCTTCATATTTGAATGTTGATCAATTTATTTGTTTTTGCTGAAGAAAATACATTATTATCTTTCTGAGTATGACACATGTATCTCCATCTGCTTTGGTAATACATCTTACACAAGTTCCATGCATTAATGGGAATTTTATTGTTCTATTTTTCTCTTAGTTTCTTTGTCTGTTTGTAGGTGACATGCCATTTTGCAGTGCCATCCATTATGTAATCACCATGTGATTAAGTGCTGATGAGTTAGCTATGAATCAAGATTCTTTTAGGAACGTATCGATGAAATGTATTTTTTCTCTTAAAGATTGAAGTCATAATGATATTGAAAAGAAATTTTACCAATCTTACATTGTTATTTTTCTATTACTTTGTGCCAAAGGCAAGAATAAAATTCTATGCCATCGGCTTGAGTGCAGATGCTGTAGTGTATTTACCTGATGTACCTTGCTCTTGATACATCTCATTTTGCTGCAGCTGCTACGCCAATGCAGTACTTCAATGCTTGATCTTTACACCACCACTTACGGCTTATCTTCTTCAAGGCCTTCACTCAAAAACATGTATCTCTCCGCTGGTTTCTTCTTTTTTTTCTTTGATCAATATCACTGAGAACTTCTTTCACACCACTTCTCAACGTTTTCATGTAGGCCAAAAAAGAGAGTGGTGTTTCATATGCGAACTAGAAAATCTTGTTCTGAAGTCTAAACAAGGTCATTCTCCTCTATCCCCTACTGGAATACTTAGCCACATACACAAAATTGGTAGTCACCTCAGTCATGGAAGAGAAGAAGATGCCCATGAGTTTCTAAGGTAAGTATCGCATGGTATCTCTGATGAT
Organism: Pontederia paniculata; assembly: GCA_001647135.1. Taxonomy (NCBI): domain Eukaryota; kingdom Viridiplantae; phylum Streptophyta; class Magnoliopsida; order Commelinales; family Pontederiaceae; genus Pontederia; species Pontederia paniculata. The sequence goes on along the minus strand of LTAE01001509.1, from coordinate 36,955 downwards.
CTTGATAAATTCATTAAATAGGTATGCTAGTATCATCAAAGCTTAAGAAAATGAGGAACTGTATTCTGAAGACTTCCTCCAAACATCTCTTATTTGCATGGATGACTAGTGTAGAAACATCCGAAAAAGAAGAGTAAAATCTCATAGCTTCTTCCTCTTAAAATAACACAGTTGTTTAAATGTATATTCAATTCTTTGCATAGAATTCTTCTGGCGTTTTTCATGATCACTTTTAAAATTTTAAAAATGCAAAATGTTAAAAGAGATGGATTAACTTGGCTACTTTTTTCCTCAAAGTTAAACTTGGATTACTTTTTATTTCTTGTCTATTCAATCCTACATATGATAGAGCACTGCCTCGTAAAAGAAAATCTAATAGAGCATTGTGATTGAATCCTTTTGGATATAAGTCTTAGGAGAGTTCTTCTGAAGCTTTATAGATATTGAAGAGTTCAAGACCTCTTCGTTCCATCTCTTTCATATAACTATCCACTTTCATGAGCTCTTATTTGTTCGCTTTCTTTACAGATATGCTATTGATGCAATGCAATCTGTTTGCATCAAGGAAACTAAAAATTCTACAATGAACTACTGGATCGAAGAAACAACTCTTATACACTTAACATTTGGTGGTTACCTGTGGTCAAAGGTTACTTCCAATATCACACTGTTCCAGAATTTTGATATGTTTCATAATGAATTCTGGTGATGCATCTTTAGATTCTCTTATACATTTATTGCAATTGTAAGATGATAATGAAAGCTTCTTCACAATACAGATAAAATGTATGAAGTGTCATTACAAATCTGAGCGGCATGAACGGATGATGGATCTTACAGTTGAAATACAAGGGGATATTGGAACCCTTGAAGAAGCCCTTAGTCGATTTACATCTACTGAGATTTTGGATGGAGAAAATAGATATCATTGTAACAGGTGTGAGCTACATGTTCTTTCATAAGTATTTTGGGTGCTTCTAGACATTTTATCCAGTAGCCTAAAGTTCTGAATGACATTCTTGAGGATGCATTTTGCTGTTTAACTGCATCTAGTTCTTTCATTTTTGTGTAAACTTTTTTTTTCTTCGTAAACTTTGACAAAACTGATAAATATCTTTCTATCTTATTGAACTCATTCTTCAAAGTATATTAACTTACTCGAGATAATGTCACATCCATTTCTGTTACACAGACCTAAATTTGCATTCAGATCTTACTCTCTCCTGTGGATAGTTTCCTGATCGTAATTGGTTTTCCCCTTATTTTGTGCAAATAGCTGTCCTCAATCTTTGCCATTTGAAACTATAAGTTTGCATATTTTTCTCTAAGATGTTTGTCTTTTGCAAAGTTTTTTGTCTTGCATGCCTGTCAGGATTTGAATTGCTTCATTGCTTATAGTCTATCCTTGGATTCAATTCAATTTCAGATGTAAATCATATGAGAGAGCAAAAAAGAAATTGTCAGTGCTGGAGGCTCCCAATATCCTTACAATTGCTTTGAAAAGATTTCAGGTAATAACATGTGATTGCTACTTACACTAGCAGCCGAGATAATCCTAGTCTACAGTTGCAAACACACTTTCTCACTACCACTAACTTCTCTCTTTTCTATTTGACATGCTAACTATACTTTCCAGTCCGGGAAATTTGGCAAGCTCAACAAGGCAATTCGTTTCCCTGAGCAGCTAGATTTAGCACCTTACATGAGCATGCAGAATGACAAACCTCAGTTATACAAGCTTTACGCAGTGGTTGTTCATTTAGATGTCATGAATGCTGCATTCTCTGGCCACTACATATGTTATGTAAGGAATTCACTTGGAAAGTGGTACAAGACTGATGACAGCATGGTATGGTTCTTTTGTTTTTGCTTGTGATACCTTTCTCCATTCTAGTATTTAATGGACGTAGTCATCTAATCATAATCTCATCAACTTAATTGTGTAATTTTACCAAATTCTAGGGTATCAATATAAAAAACTAAAGACAAGTCGCTAATCTTCTATGCAGGTTAAGTCTGTGGAATTAGAAAAAGTCCTATCACAAAAAGCATATATGCTTCTGTATGCAAGGTAGGCCCTAAATGGCTAACCACCCATTTCATTTTAGGCACGGTTTTTCTTTCCTGTAAAGATTTGGTTTACTTTATTATCATAATAACCTCTGTTTCCACCCTTAGATGCTCACCTCATGCACCAAGCTTGAGAAGGCCAACAATGCTCACAGATCAAGTAACAGACAAGAAAAGCAAAACAATGGAATCTGTTTGTTTAGGCTATAACAACGAGAAACCAAGGTCCAACACTGCATTCTCATCGCCAGGTGCATCAGCTACATATCATGGGATTCAAGAAGATTCTCATTTTGTCTATGGGCCAACCGGTTTAGCAGAGAAGATGAGTTTCCCTCGAACAGATTCGTCAAGTGATAGCTCATCTCTCTTCAGCTACTCAGATGAGGGTTCCTGCAGCACTGAGAGCACCAGAAACTCTACAAGCACAGAGGACTTCTCTGAGTACATATTTGGGGATTTAGACCGTTACAGTTGGCATATCTCTTCATCAGGCCATGAAAGTTGCAGCTGTGTGCCAGATGGAGTCGGGGACAACAGAGCTTGGCACAAGAGCAGGGAAAGATACATGGAGACCGAAAGTGGCTCTCCCTTTTTGTTTTCTAACACAACTAACCAGGTTAGGAAGCTAACTGAACAAAGTAGGTATGAACAGGTTGAGCTGACTAATCTAATGAACAGTCAGTCATGTAGAAGTTCTACTGCTAGAGAAAGAAGAGCACAAGCACTTTACTGCTAGTCTCAAAATGTAAATTGTCAATAAGTATTGGCTGTATATCTGTGTATCATACTTTCTCATCCAATAAGAAGGAAGAGCATGTGTTTATATTGTAACTTTCCTGCAATAGTTCTATACGTTTCTGTTCTTATATAAACTTTGGATGTCCAAAAGTCCAAAGAAGTTGGAGTACTTCAGTTCGAAGAATGGTTATTTAGTAATCACCACTCCTTAGGAGGATCAACACAATGCCGTTCTATTATCACTAATCATGCGTCACAGAAACTAAGTGGATTTGCATGCATGATATGTAGGCTTTGATTCCTCTCCTCTGGCGAACACTTCCATGGTAGTCCTTATAGCTTAAGGCTTTGTATGTTGTCCTTATAGTTTAAACTTTGTTTGGATGGAGAGGTGGAGAGGGAAAGGATAAGAGATCGAATCAAAAGGTGGAGGAGAGTTATGAAATTTAGATTTTGTTTGCATGGAAAGATTGGGAGGAAAAATACAATTAGAAAAATAATTTTGTTCTAATACACTAAAAAATATATGTCAATTTTAATTATCATGAAAGATTAAATTGTTCGAAAACATATTCTTTTAATTTCATCAATTTGATGAAATTGATTTTAAGTGATTCGAAGAGATACAAATCCATTCTTATTTAAATTTCTAACCAAACAAGACTTTTCCTTTTAATCCCACTTCACCTCTTTTAACCCTTCAATTCAAATAAAGTCTAAAGGCCTAATTAGTACAAGAACAATGACAAATGCACAGGAATAAATTGTTCAACTAAAAAATAAATCACCTCAAAAGAAGAGAAATTACTTAATTTTGTTCTTAAACTGAGAACATAATATTCTTGGCAATGGAAAGACTATTCCTGTTGTTCACCAATTTTGACTTTCTTTTTTCTTAACTAGTTTCTTTTATATTTTTATATCAACTTTATTTAATTAGGTTTGACATAGTGTAATGCTATATATAAATGGTAATAAAATAACATTACGAGTATTTATGTAGGAAATAATGAAGGTGCTACTTACTTAAGTAGGTAGCATCGTACTGCTTACATTATCTACCGTAAGATATTAAATTACGATGCATATAAGATCTTCTTTCTCTTAAAGAGTTTGTTATAAGTTATTAAATCTACCATACATCTAACATCTTACGGTTGATAAGATAAGTAATATAGTGCTACCTACTTAAGTATGTAGCACCTTCATTAAACTCATTACATATGAAAATAATGGAGGTGCTACCTACTTAAGTAGGTAGCATCGTACTGCTTACATTATCTACCGAAAGATATTAAATCTACGATGCATATAAGATCTTCTCTCTTAAAGAGTTTATTATAAGTTATTAAATCTATCATACATCTAACGTGTCCTACGGCTGATAAGATAATTATTAATCTAATATTTACAATCAAGTATATTAACATAATTATTGGGTGATAATATATTATTAAAATTTTAAAATAGAATAGCGGAAAATACCAACTAGTGATTGTAAGTATTAGTTAATTATTATAATATCATAATTATATAATAATTAATATTATTTATTAAAATTAAAAGGTTAACTAATAATATGTTATTGGAAACATGATCATTCGTATATTTAAAATTATTTTAGCATTAATATTTTTATCATTATTTTCTTTTTCATTTTATATAACTCAAGAATTAACATTATATCTTGATAATCATTTACTTTTGCTTAACAAAATTAATAGTTTAATTAAATTAGTTACTATTTAATAAATTAATGCATGAAAGAATCAAATATATTATTTGACTCTTCTCATATTCTAACTTTAAAAACACTTTCTAGTTTTGATGATTGGAACACCAACTAAACAGTAACAAGAATATTAAAAGAATATCTTACTTTTATTCTTTTCACGAGAATAAAAAAAGATAAGTGTATATAAATGTTAAGATAGTGTATACAAATGTTATAGGCATGAAATGAAGCACCTCCTCAAGAGTAAAACTTGTCAAATTTTTTGAGTTCTCTGCATGTAATATTTTTTGTCCATGTTTCACAAAATATCCTGCCTTAAAAGAAGGAGAGAAGGTCACCTTGTTTATGTGGGACATTATAACATGGGTTGAACGCCATTACCTTCTTGTGATGCTTGGGACAGCCATGTTATGTTAGACCCAGTGAACTTGGACTCGCTTTACTTCCCCAACTCAGCACATCCAACTTGTTGTGATTGACAGATGTTTTATCACTGTCTGGTGTCCACAAAGACTGTAAACAGGTAAATGTTTAGAGGCCCAATTGAGTACTTTCATGAGCATGCATGACTTCGTTAACCAATTTAATAACAGGGAAGAGTTTTGATACTGAAGCTATGAGATGTCTACCGGGTTCTGAATGGATTTGGTAGGCCAAAACCTTTAAGTGAAAAGACCCCACAAAAAAAAATGTTTGGATGACCAGAATCCAGAAAGAACATGGTGATAAGTAAAGCTAGCTACAAGTCTAGTCAATCGAGTCTTTTTTGTTTAATCATGTAAAGCTTATCTCAAAATTGTTGGTCCTTCTACTGTAATGATCTATTGGCCTCACTAGCCGACTGATGTTTCATGGGGTCGAATTTAAAAGGTGATTCCTAGATATCAGAATGCAAAATTGCCACTTAAACTAAAATAATTGAATATTGGATTTAAAAATTTGAATGTTCAATTCTTTCGTTTTCCTCTCGAATTCAATAAGGTATAAGTTTTTTTTTATAATTGAAAAGAAAAATAAAAGAGAAAAGTTTATACATATCCTTGGCCGACATTAATCTTGCTTATATTTCTTTCCCTTATCATTTCAGTATCCGAAAGCACTGCGCTCGACTAATTTGATTCACCTTGGGACATAGCTGATATGATGGATGTCATTTCCCACATAAATATTTTATATACGTAAAAAATTAAACTTGAGATCTTAAATATAAATAAGTTGTTTGCCACTTAAAACTATTCGTAGTTGGTATCTTGCTTATATCTTTTGTTAGCTTAGTATGAAACATCTCATTAGGTGATCAACTTGAGGTTGATCTTTTTGTACTATGCCCTTGTTAACAACTGGATGATCCAATCAGCCATGTGAACGCCATGACTCTTCCAGCAAGAATGAGTAAAACCAACGAAGAAGAAAAAAAAGAGGAAAATGAATTGGGGAAGAAGCAACATAATTGTATTGAATCATATCAAACAGTTACAACTTCCTTCTATTTATAGAACCATATATAACACATTTACTCCTGTGATTTCTTTTACACTGTTACGATACAAGTATATATCACTACAAAAATATCTAATGATGCTACAGTAAAAATTGTCAACTGTCGTGAAGAGATCAATCTTTAATTGCAGCAGCATTCCACACTCAACGCCCCCTCTCAAGTTGTTGGTTGAAATAGATCTATCAACCCCAACTTGTTAGTTAAATAAGCATGTTGCTGTTTTCCAAGAGCTTTAGTTAATAAATCCGCTAACTGCTCCTTCGTAGGAATGTATTGCAGTTTGATAAGTTGCAATTGATTTTTTTCCCGCACGAAATAACAATCTACTTCAATGTGCTTTGTGCGTTCATGGAAGACAGGGTTCTCTGCTATTTGTATGGCTGCTCGGCTATCACTAAACACTTTGATTGGTTTTTGAAGTGGTAATTGCAACTCTGAAAACAGTCGATCTAACCAAGTTACTTCTGCAGTGACAAGTGCTAAGCTTCTGAATTCTGATTCAGCAGAGGATCTTGAAATAACATCTTGTTTCTTTGATTTTCATGACACAAGTGATCCTCCAATTTTGATACAGAAAGCCGAAACTGAACGTCTCGTAAAAATACATGACGCCCAATCTGCGTCACAGTAAGCAGCCACATTATTGTCTCTAGATGCAGGGAAAAACAAACCTCTACCTGGTGATTTCTTCAAGTACCTTACTATTCTTATAGATGCATCAAGATGTGATAATTTTGGACAGTGCATAAATTGACTTAGGTGTCGCACGGCATAAGTAATATCTGGTCTGGTATTCGTAAGATAAAGGAGTCTTCCAATTAACCTCTGAAACTCTCCAGGCTCAGCTAACAACCCATCTGATTCTTCCTGATCCTCACTTTGTTTAATTCCCTTATCATATTCATAGGTTGTATACTTTTTATTCTGTTCAAGTGGGGTACAAGCTGGTTTGGCTCCTGTATAACCAAGATCAGACAAAAGCTCTAGTGCATACTTTCTTTGAGTTAGAAACATCCCTTTGGCTGATCTTAAAAGCTCCATGCCCAAGAAATAACGAAGCTCTCCAAGGTCCTTGATTTTGACACTAGCATTCAGAACTTGTTTTGCTTTGTTAATCAGAATCATACTATTACCAGTGATTATCACATCATCTACATACACTAGCAGTGCAACAAAAAAATCTTCTTCTTTCAAAGTAAACAAAGTATAGTCATTTTTACTTTGAACAAATCCTGCATTAGTCAAAATATTAGTAAACTTTATATTCCATTGGCGAGAAGCTTGCTTTAGTCCATACAGGGATCTAAGTAGTCGGAAAACTTTCCCTGAAGTACCCCCCTGACTACTTAATCCCTCTGGAATCTGCATATATACCTCCTCAGTTAAATCACCATTCAAAAAAGCATTATTGACATCAAGATGAAAGAGAGGCCAGTTATGTTGTGCAGCAACAATTAAGAGAGCTCGAATGGTAACTGCTTTAGCCACAGGAGAAAAAGTTTCAGTGTAGTCAACCCCCTCTTGCTGGTTATAACCTTTAGCAACAAGCCTTGCCTTATACCTTTCAACCTCTCCTGCTACAGTAAATTTAACTTTGAAGACCCACTTGCACCCAACAGGTGTTTTACCAGAAGGAAGATCAACCAATTCCCAAGTGCCATTGGCCTTAAGAGCATCTAATTCAGATTGCATTGCAGCAACCCAATTTGGATTCAGAACAGCTTGCTTATAAGAGGTAGGCTCAGAAATAGAAGAAACAACAGCAAGAAAAATAGAACAATGAGGCTTACAATGCTGATAAGATATATAATCATGAATAGGATAAGGAGTAGAAACAACAAGACCACGATTAAGCTTTGTAATATAATCTTGTAGCCAAATAGGAGGTCGGGTATTCCTCTTTGGTCTAACACCCATAAGAGGTTGAGAAGATGCAGGAGTTGGAGTATCAGATAAAACAGCCTCATGTGAAATAGAAGTATTAAAACCAGGAGAAGTATCATCTTCACCAAGACTAAAAGGAGTATCATGAGTATCAGATTCAGGAGTATCAGAAATTTCAGTAGAAATAACAATAAGAGTATCAACAGGATCAGACATAGATGGATGTGATAGATCATTATGAATAGAAATACTAGTTGGTGAAGTGAAATCACAAGGTGAGTTTGAAGAACCTTGTGAAAGACCATAAGGGAAAATATGTTCAAAAAAATTCACATTTCTTCTAACAGAAACTTGCTGCTTATCAATGCTAAGAACTTTATATCCCTTTTGTGTCATGGAATAACCAAGATATATACTCGGAATGGCTCTCCTGTCAAACTTATCACTGATAACTCTATTGGTTATGTAGCACAAGCATCCAAAAACTTTCATGTGTGCTAAATCTGGAGGACGACCAAAAATTTTTTCAAAAGGAGAAATATTATTCAAAACCTTAAGAGGCACCCTATTGATAATATGCACAGAGGTCTGAACACTTTCTCCCCAGAATTTTAGTGGCAATTTAGACTGAAACATCAAAGATCTAGCCACTTCAAGAAGGTGTCTATGTTTCCTTTCAACAAGTCCATTCTGCTGTGGAGTATAAGCACAACTACTTTGATGTAAAATCCCTTTTGTAGCAAACATTTCTTTACAAGCTTTATTATGATACTCAGATCCATTATCAGTTCTAATAATTTTGACTGTGGCATTATACAGATTTTCTGTAAGAGCCAAAAAAGAAGAGAGAAAGGTATAACACTCAACTTTTGATCTAATCAGATATAGCCAAACCATCCTGCTGAAATCATCCACAATAGTCATGAAATAGGAACAACCATTGTAAGTAGGACACTTAAAAGGTCCCCAAGTATCCACATGTATCAAATAAAAAACTCTAGCACTTCTAGTTGTATTTTCAGTTAGTTGAAAAGGCAACTGTGATTGTCTTGCCAAAGGACATACACTGCAATGTGATACTAACTGATCATTACAAAACTTGATAGAGGAAATAAACTTGAATCTATCTATAGGAAGATGTCCAAGTCTCCGATGCCACAATTCCAATTCTGGAGAAGCTGATGAGGCAGTCACCAAACAAGTATGTGAATAAGAATATCTTGCTTCTTGAGTTAAGTAATATAATCATTTTCTCTTCTCACCAATCAGGTTCTCCTTGCCACTGCAGTGGTCCTGAATGACACAAGATTTATCAGAAAACGTCACTGAAAGAGGCAACTCTGAAGTTAATTGTGACACAGAGATCAGATTAAATTTGAAGTCTGGCACACAAAGAACATCTTTTAGTTCTATGCCCCCTTTCACAACAAAGGAGCCTATGTGTGTGACTAGTGACACATTACCATTAGGTAAAGACACAAAATTCTTTCCTTTCAACTCTTTGACATTAGTCATTAAATTTAAATGAGCTATCATATGACTAGTTGCATCAGTATCAATTATCCAAGAATTTACATCTTGATATGAAGAACTAGATTTTATACCTGCCATAGTGGCTACAGAAGCATTAGAAGAAGAAGCTTGATCTTTGTTTATAAGGTGAAGCAGAACCTTATATTGTTCTTCTGTAAATTCTGTGTTGTGTTTATTTGCTTCATCTGTCTTTCCATTACAACTTGTATTTTCTGAACCAGACTGAGACTGAGCAGTAAATACAACATTACTTTGAGCTCTTGTCTTGTTATTAAATTTGTAATTGGGTGGAAAACCAATAAGTCTATAACATTGAGATTTTTTATGCCCTGATTTTTTGCAATTATCACAGATGATAACAAACTCCTTTTTTTTGTTTATAGTTCTGATTCTGAATTTTTGCCCCAAAGAAGGCTATCTGTTGATCTGCATTTTGACCTGAACCTCCTTTGATCCGCCTCTGTTCCTCTTCTATGACAAGTGAATAGGCTTGGTTAATCGAAGGAGGTGGACTCATGAGTAGAATATGAGATCGAGCTTGATTATAAGACTCATTAAGACCCATGAGAAATTTATAAAGTTTATGTTGTCTAACATATTCTTCATACTTCTTTAGAACATCTAAAACTGGAAGTTCAGAAACCATGAGTTCCAATTCTTTCCGCAGATTTTTAAGTTTTGTATAATAATATGCAACATTCATAGATCCTTGAGCCAAAGAATATATCTCATTCTGAATAGAATAAATCCTCATGCCATTAAACTTTTCAAACCTTTCTTTCAGATCAGACCATACTTTACTAGCAGTTTGTGTGTAAGAAACATTTCCAACCACTCCTTTCGTTGCTGTGCTTGCAATCCATGAAAGTACTAGTGCATTACACCTTTTCCATTGAAATTCCAAACCCTTATCAACCTGATCTAAAGGAAAAGATCCGTCTACAAAACATTGTTTGTTCTTGGCTAATAAGGCATTAAACATAGCATTACTCCAGGCTGAATAATCTTCAGATCCAGTCAAACGTTCAGAAATTAAAACTTGTCCTGGAGAATCAGATGCACTCAAGAACAACGGATTCGAAATATCAATCGTAGCTATGATAGAAGAACTTGTTGCAGAACTTGTAGACATTTTGAATCAAAAAAATGAGAATCCGGCACAAAGAGACGAAACAATCAACAAAAAAGATCCCTCAGATTCAGATCTTCCTCAAGAAGAACACTCAGGAAACCAACAATTAAGATCCAGGAAATTAATAAGAACTTAGAACAATCTGACCGTTCTCCAGATCTGAACCTCTTGAGATGGCTCTGATACCATGTTAACAACTGGATGATCCAATTAGCCATGTGAACGCCATGACTCTTCTTCCAGCAAGAACGAGTAAAACCAGCGAAGAAGAAAAAAAGAGGAAAATGAATTGGGGAAGACGCAACAGAATTGTATTGAATCATATCAAACAGTTACAACTTTCTTCTATTTATAGAGCCATATATAACACATTTACTTCTGTGATTTCTGTTACACTGTTACGATACAAGTATATATCACTACAAAAATATTTAATGATGCTACAGTAAAAATTGTCAACTGCCGTGAAGAGATCAATCTTTAATTGCAGCAGCATTCCACACTCAACAGCCCTGAGTTGGCAAAGCCATTGAGAACCAGTGTGGAAGGGCCTTTTTACAACATGAGAAGCATAAAATATTAAAGATAGTTAGTTTTACAGCATTGCTTTCATCTAGGACGGCCTTAGTACAAATTTTAGGAGGAGCCAATATATATAAGTAAATTATATATACTAATAAAAAAAAGGTTCGACGGGCTCAGTAAGATTTGAATCCTAAATCTCTATACGAATCAAAATCACATATCTACTAAACTAATAGATAATAATACTATTTATAAATATTTATTTTATTTATTCATTACAACTATATATATATATATATATATATATATATATATATGAAAAAGTGAGACCGGGATATATGTGGGTCCGCCCAGCCTTTCCTAGTATCTGAATGAATTTCGAGAACTACATGATGATTGATATACAATAAGGTGGCAAATCATGTTTCAACAGTCACTTGTGGTAGTGTACGTTATCTGTCGCACTAGGAACAGATTCCAGTGGCCAAACAGATGACAAAAGGATAAAAGTTGCATTCCGGTTCATCATCTGTTGGGTGTCCATCCGATCCAGAGTTCTGCGTGAATTATGCATATTAATTCACTTCAAATAATCGACAGAAAGAAAGAAAGAAGTAACTGAGAGACTTAAATAGTTTCGAATTTAAAACTGCAAAATAATTATTAAGACAATTTTGTTCATATATTTTTATGGAATAAAAGCGGAGTTTATATGATGTGCTTCCTTCATGTCCACGTTTCACGCCCATCCGATCGAGCCACGACATTATAATCCGACCAACCAAGTCGTTGTTCTTCTTGACTCTTTCCTAACTTTGCAACGGTTCAAACTTTTGCTTTGCCTTTGAGCCTTTCCTTCCTCTTCTAGTCAGTTAGCCACCTTTTAACCACCCTTTCTTTCTATAAAGGTGTCTTTTCAGTGTCCAAAAAATTTAATTTCCATACTAAATTATCAAATTTATTTAGTTAACATTTAAGTTTTTATTATTTTTTTAGTTATTAACTTCGACTAATTTATATTTTTCTGAATCAAATATTTGATTATCTAATTATGATAGAGTAAAACTTTACATTTCAGTGCAGTGGCTCAATATCCCTCTTCTAAGCTTTTACATTTCAGTCGGTCAGAATTTAAATTGTGACTACCTTAACTAAGTATCCACTAATATATATATAGGGGCAGGGAGGAAGAGACTCCTTTCAATTTTTTTTTATATATATAATATATATAATATATATATATACGTATACTAATAATCACAATCAATAAATATTAATAAAATATCATAATTATTTACTTAATTTAGTGATTAGATGATTTTAATTAACATCTTAAAATTTTGGGTTCAAATCTTGACCTTTTATAGATTTTCTTATTTTACTTTTATATATTTTGCCATCTAACTGTTATGTTTGGATCTGTCCATATATATATATATA
>LTAE01001509.1:0-23777 GCA_001647135.1 Pontederia paniculata | reverse complement strand
CGCCACGGCCTCGGCATCTGCGTCCTCGGCTGCAGTGGCGCGGTCGCCAACGTGACCCTCCGCCAGCCGCCGCAGCCGTCCCCTTCGAGTTCCTCTACCGTCACTCTACGCGGCCGGTACGACGTCCTCTTCGTGTCCGCCACCTTCTTACCGCCAACTCTATCGGCGGCCGTCGCCGTCGGCGGGGCCAATGAACTCAAGGTATGCTTATCAGGACAGCAAGGTCGCGTGCTGGGAGGCATAGTGGTAGGCCCACTGGTGACAGCCGGGACGTTGGTCGTAGCGGTGGCCGCCTTCTCCGACCCCACAGTCCACCAGCTACCGGGGGAGGATGAAGGCGGCGCCCACGGCGGGGCCACTGCAGAAGCCAAGCCGCGTCAAGACGAGGACGACGAGAAGGAAAACGTCGAGGACGACGAGGGCCAAGCACCGAAGCATCAATATCAACACGGCAACTACTTCTACGACCACCATCCCAACGGCGGCGCTCCCGGCGGCTTATCCATACACGGCGGCCACTTCTCTTCTGACGTGCTCTGGCAGACGTCGCCGCCCTACTGATTCATTCTGCGTGCATGGTTTTTTCTTTAGTTCCGTTCGTTTCTTGTGAATGAGATGAGATTGCATGGATAGACCGTAATGTATGTTATGGAGTTACACGATTGATCAGTTTAAGCTTAAGCTTATACTTAAAACGTAACATTTTTTCGGGTTAACTAATCCGATATTCGAACCTTTCTAATTCGGTATTCGAACGAATGCGACGAAGATAAAGGCTCCGCTGCGGCTCATCCATCAACCAAGGGACTGATGATCAAAGTAGGCTTCAAAATCTGGCAAAGCTCCTTGAGTTATAATTTATGTGTCATGATTACTTAACTGTATGACAAGCTCAATGCAAGAAAGAAGTATATGGGGGAAAATATTGTGTCAGAAGCAAAAGGTAGGTATTCTTCTGCAACGAAATGTGGCAAGGTTATGTAGCCTTCAATCTTATAATTGAACATACATTAATTTCAGATGTAAATTGTCAGCATGAACAAGTCTGAAATTTTGCTTGAAAAGCCCCAGCAACTGCAGATAGACAGACGCGAAGTCGAATTGCAATGTTTGCAGGGCAGCTCATTCACAAATTTAACATATATTTATTAGCTCAAAAACTGTGAAGACAAACAGAATTACAGCAGAACGGGCTCGTTTTATCCAAGATAATACTGACACAAATGCTTAGGGAGCTGACAGTCAGCGAGAGAATGTGCCTATTCTTACAAACGTGCAACATATGAATTCGACTGGGTGACATATCTGACCCACCGATATGGGTTGTAGGTTTTCGATCTCTGTGCTATATGTAGATATCTTACCTGCAATGAGAGAGGCATTTGCCATTAATAATAATGACTGAATTTCAAGATTACAGGAAAGAAGCTGGGAAGGAATAGAGAAACAAAGAGAGGGAGAAGAGGTCATCCCAGAAGAAGGAAATGTTTCCCTAATATGGAAGAGTAAACAAGCAGGAAATATCATAAAGAACAATAAATGTAACAGTTTAAAGCAATCTGTTTTGTCGATCAAGTTATATGATAATTTTTCAGAACTACAAAACTACCCTAACTCTACTGTATCCAGTCAATGAGGTTGATTTAATACCAATTGTTTAAACCCAGACAGGCCAGGAACAGGCTTAGGATTGTACTAAGCTATTTCACCAGTCCAACTGCCAGTTCAAAGTTCAAACTGGCTGGACAGTAGATGATTACTGATAAATAATCATCAAAGGATTTTATGGTGATAAATGATTAATGATCAGTATCTAAAATATTCAGAACTAAAAGCCCTTAAAAGAGACTGATCACCGCTGTAGATAAGATAACAGCGAAGAAATTGAAATTCACCTGAAGCTTTGATGCATTGTACATCGGAATTGTAAAGTTCATGCTTACTGGCCCAGCTTCCTTAGTTATGTTTCCTGTATTTGAGAAATGAAATTTGCAACAGATGCCAGCTTATTAATTATTAATCAATAACCATGACAACAATCTTTTACCATGTGATTCCTGAGAAAATGTAAGCTTGGCACGCAGAGTGTGTTCAGAGCCACCAACAATCTGCAATTTGACCGAATATCAAATTTTACCTTTTCTTCTCGTTAGCAAATGTACCCACTTGGTGAAAAGAGTCTGAGGACAAAAGTAATACACATAACCATGAAGTTACCTTTTTTAAGTTCCATTCAATTCTTTTACTAGCCTCTTTAAAATCAGTCGACTGTCCAACTGCCCCGGGCTCCAACTCAAAGCTGGCCCTGAATATGACAAGTTTAAACAATAAAAACATAATGTATGTTGCGAATTTGATGTATACATGAGAGAAGCATAACATATTCTGGCTAGGGTAGGAATGATCAACTACAAAAAATGTTAGATTGTACTCAAAGAAATATAAATGTATAGTTGACACCCAAGCAAAAAACATGGTACACATAAAATATGAATTAGTAACACAACAAAAGAGGATCACCTTGAAGTATAAGTTGGCACTGGCATTTGTACAGAGACCGTGTTAGCAATGACGCTTGAGGAAAAGTCAGCACGGACTTTTAGAATAACTTCAGCCTATCAGCCATAAAATATATAGAGGTTAGGTGGTATCTAAAACTAAACGAAAGAAGAGAAGTAAATATCTGATATTAATGAAAGAAAAAGTTGGAAGCATGACTGCACCTTTAAATGCCCTGCTTCTTCAATCAACGCATTAACACGAAAGGGAGGTTTAAACTCTTGGGTCATACGATAATTCATAACAGCAAACTCCCCATCTGGAGGTATCTATGGAGAACAAAGAGGCAGCCTTAAGTAGGTAACACAACAAACAGATATAGAAGTAGTACTCCACATGTTCATTTGAGTCTATAAAGGATGTACTTACTAATGCCAGAGTTCTATCCATATCAAAGCTGTCAAGGTGAACAGTGTCATGGAAGTTACAGTCATCAAGTATCACAGCACCTCCTCCAGCAGAGCTTCTGTAGTCTGCAGTGTAGTCAAAGAATGAGGCAACAAACATGGGAACATAAGTTAATCAACACAACTAGGTTCGATGAGTAACACAACTAGGAAATATTCTCAGGGAGTATAGACAAAGTAGTAGATGAGAACTAACTTTGCTAATTACAGATAAAAGGAGAAGAACCTTATAAATGTATAGCAGTAAATTTGAATATTCCATGTTGCCACAATAAAATCATAAAGAACTATTTTTTTTTATAATAAATAAAGAACTAATTGGTAAAGATATATTACATTTTGGAAGATCCTGTTCATGAAGTCAGTAGCCAACTTAACGGGCAGAACTATGATCAAGACTCTTCAGAAATGCCAGCCACCACATTCGTTGGTTAGGCCATTTCAAATGAACAGGTCTTTGGTAATGAATTTCCTCAGGCGATTTGAGGGTTTAACAATGGCCTGCCCCAGCTTAAACTGAGAGTAAAGGGAAATGCCAGGAGAAATATTTAATCAGAATACCGAGTTTTGTATCCTGGTAACCCTTTGGAAACTGTTCCATTGATTCTTATGCTAATGCTACCACCTTTTTTACGTTTCAACAGTTGGGCAAGTTGGTACAGCCAAGTCTAAACTTTGGCAAAAGTTTGCGGATCTTTAGCTGAAGGCAGAGCCGGCAGAAAATACGTATTAGAAAATTTGTCATGAAGCAACAAAGAATCACCCAGGTCTATGTGGAGGTATCTATTTGCTTGACTTACCAGTGGAATGCCAAATCAGTGTTACATATATGTTTAAACAACAGACAGTCAGCCAATCATTATGACAAAGGTGCTAATCGGAAAATCACATTAAAATGCATTATACAAGATGCATAAACATATCCTAATGAATTTAGCTAGTAACTAAAAAGAACAACATGAATCATGTTAACTGAAAGCATTAGCTTTGCTGATGTGATAATACCATAGGCCGATGTGCCACCTCTACCAATGCTTAGGTCCTCATTAAGAGCCAGACGGATTTCTGGATTTCCAGTCAGGTAACTTTTCATTTGGATTGTCCCATCAATCTCAGATGTGAGTATATAACCCTGAAATCATGGACATCTAACTTTGAGCAGATAGAAAATCAATGGGAATCTGCATTGACAGCTCATGAAAAACAAAGGCAATGTGAGCCGAAGTAATATACAAAAATTGTAAAGGTCAGACCTTTTTAGGGAAAACAGGATGACTAGCCTGTTTGAGATGAATTAAACAAAGCTAAAAAAGCCTAATTGATTTCACGCTAAAGCAATGAGTCAAAATGGCCAACTGATTTCCAAACATCCCGAGAAGGTTAATCCATAGAGCAAAAGGGAACATTCTTTGTTTGTAAGAAAATGGATTTCTGTCAAGATGGACAGTCATCCAACTTAATTCAAGAAAAAGGACAGGTCACTATATAGAACATCAATAGTCCCAAGGAGATTTCAGAGCTGCAGCCTGCACTTTTGATCAGCTTTGGGTGTATAACCAAGTAGGCTGCAGCTTTGGGTGTATACCTTCCGAAGGAACGATGATCACATAGATGTCAAATTATATTTCAAAATGCAGTAAAAAAGGTTTACTTTAACAAAAAAAAAGTCTTTCAAAAGATACATTAAAGGAGCTCACTGTGAACTAAAATGTTTATGATATTACAATATCCATTGGCAATAGACATAAAAATATCTGCTTTTGAAAATCAAGGTTGGCGAGGACTGACTTGTATCTAGAAACAACAATAATTACTGATGAGAAATATAAATTACTCACACTCGAGCTAAATGTCACACTTATTTTTTCAATGATATCAACAAAGATTTCTTCTCTCTTCCTGCCACCAGGCTCATTTGCTACAACTGATTTAGTGACAGCTGTTCCTGGCATTCTTTTGGTACCTTGCTGCAAATTTCAAATGTCAGAATTAGATATAACAATATTCTGCAGTACCTTAAAGATCGATATTGACATATAACAAAAAGATGGTTCATCCTACCATAAACATTGCTGCAGGGCCAAGAGGCGGTAGCCGTCCAGCATCAACCACAATTGGTTCATTAAATACATAAGATTTTAAAACCTCCGTAGAAGTAGTCTGTGGATAGCCAAAGTCCTAAAAACAGAATTCATATGCAGAAGTCATGTCACATGTAAAAGTAGTGCTTGTCCCCCTCAAAAAAACAAAACCAAATAGTGATTGTATATATTCAAGCATCATAGGGAATCAGGGATAGCAAGTTGCAATGCTGGGAAAAAAGGTACTTACAATTACTTCATCGAGCAACTCATAAACCAGGACAAAATTTTTTCGCAAGGAATCCTCATTAAGAATGCCCAAATAATCTTTAGTGACACGTGCAATTCTTTGCAAAAGCTCCAAAACAAGAGATGGTGAAACATTAATTCTTGTCGTTGCCACAAAAAATAAACCAGCAACCTTCACATGAATGTAATTAACTCCATCCACGTTCTAACAAGGAAAAAGAGACGATTCATGAGATACAATGAGGGAAAAATGTTTCAAAATTGATATAATACATAGAACCAGCTTGAAAATTGTAACGACCTAGTATGAATATGCAAATACCTACAAAGACAGGCGGTGCCTCCTCTACTTCATCCCCTTTCCAGAACTTTACTTTGCGGAAGAATATCTCTGTACTTCCCTTTTGTACTTCGCCACGATCTGCAGCATTCAGAAAGGTAAAAGATTGAATTTCAAATTGGAAAATTAGAATATACTTCAAATCTCATTCACCTACTTCTGACAGAGACCACTGCTATAGATCACTGTGAAAAAATACTCTACATGATGGAAAGATGGACATTACAGACAGACTGGCTGATACTGTCAGGAAATTCTATGTAATCAATAGGATCTCTAAAACTTAAGGGCTATTCTCCATAGACAATACCAACTCTTGAACAGTCTAAGCAAAGAAAGACAGCGTAACGATGGTGGTAAGTGTGGGGTCTTGCGAATACTAAAACATGGCAAACATAGTAACCAATGGAAATTGGGAAATGATGGTAGAACAATTCATGTATAAAACCAAGAATTTGACAAGAGATCTGCCTCAAGTATCCCGATGTTCTAGTCGGCTATGTTTATTGGTACAACCAACGATCTCCTCATGTGGCGCGCACTCAGAATGCGATGCATTCATCAAAATGTAGTATCACAACAATGGACGATCCAGAAACTAATGACAGGAATATAATTGTACATCAGCTCAGTTTTAAAGTCTTGACGATGGGGAAAACAGATCCAATAACCACTTGAGGCACTTGGAACCTTGATATTTCATTAGGGATCAAATTTGGTATTTTTCTTTTAGACTTGCGACTGTAAAGAAATCATAATTGCATCAGAAATCTCATATTTTGTAGCAAATTATGATAAAAAAATCCATTTTTTGCAAGTGCAATCATATTAACATGATTCTAGAGCTTAAAGAGACCTAATTCCTCGGATCAGACGTCAGATTTGTGCAGGAAACGCGGTTAATAGCAAATCTACAGTGAAGTGATGAAATCGGCAACGAACAAAGAAACGAAAGGGAGGAGAGAGATGAGAAAGAGCAGGACACAGAAGGGATTACAATCTCGGAAGACGATGTTGTCGCCTCGCTGCGAAAGAACAAAGAACTGCGAGATCATGGCGCCGATCGGCGTCCACCGGCGGCAGCTGACAAGACGATTGGAGGCGACGAGCGCAGAGGTTTTGTTAATAACGGCGAAAGAAAAAATGAATAAACGTGAGAGGAAAAGAGCAAACTATTATTATTATTATTATTATTATTATTATTATTATTATTATTATTATTATTATTATTATTATTATTATTATTATTATTATTATTATTATTATTATTATTATTATTATTATTATTATTATTATTATTATTATTATTATTATTATTATTAATCCGTGTATAGGCGGCGTTCTGGGCTTTATATTATGCAAGTGTTGGACAAAGGCCCATGGATCAAATAATTCATTGTGATAGAGCAATTAAATTAAAAATATAATAGAGTAAAATGACTTACAAGAGAATAAATTAAAATTATGACGACAAACAAATTACAAATTTTATTTTTAAACAAAAATAACCATTTTAATTCATTTATGTGTAATTTCGAAAGTGACTAATACAAATATTCATCCTAATATACATATATATATATGATTAGTGTTATTATAAAAAATTCTGATTGATATTAATTATTTAATGAAAAAACTAAAAAACAGCTGTCAGCAATTTTTTATTCGTTTAAAAACAAATGAAAAAAAATATCGCAAACTTTATGCACACTTATTTTAGAATGCACGTTAAGTTGTATGAATTGAGAAATCAATTATGGCACTCGAAGGCCTTATATATTGAAACTTTTCTAAAATCATTTCCCTTTTTCTATTTCTTTAAAAAATAAAATGTGTCTTTTATAAAAATATTGAATATAAATATATACAATGGTAAAACTTTATATTTTATCTCTGTACTCCTCCTCTCCGATTTTTCTATTTTGAATTACCCCATAATATCTGAGTCTATTAATCTCAACTAATTTGTGTTACGCCGGGTCAGACATCTAAACAGTGAGTATGACTTCCAACAAAAAAATCTCCTATTCATCTTTTGACTCTTTAAAAACTCTCAATGTCAACTCTAGTGTTAGTAGTATTTAATTAATTAAATTCAGGGAGAAAAGTATAAAACCTAAATTCCTTTCAAAAGTGAGTTTATCTATAGGGATCTTAATGCATTTTCGTTTCAAAGTTTACTCAGAGTATATGTATGCATGTTTCGTTGCAATGCAAAAATATTATTAATATTAATAAAAGTACAAATGAAAAATAAGAATACTAGATATCAAATGATATTAATTGACACACAATCAAATTAATCACATGATATAAATAAGCATTAAGTATTTGGTTTTGATTTTCTTTGTTTAAAAAATTAATAGATATTAATCAAAGTTAATTGGTATAATTAATTATTAAGATCGTGTCATGAGAGGATGAAAGTTAATAGTATCATGTGAGAATTTATTTTACTCACGCTCGTTCGAACACCAAATTAATCAGATGCTAATAATTCTGATAATCAATAGGTCTAAACTGAAACTAATAGATAGTGAGAGAATCCTTATTTTGTATTAGCTAACATATTCTATTATATTGTCATTATTGTTATTTCTCTTTTTTATAATAATAATTCATAATAGACATCCTCGATCATATATAGAGATGGACATCGGATCGGATCACCCTCGAGTTTTCTGGCCTAGCACGACACATACTTGATGAGCACAAGTCTGTTTGACCCGACATGGTCAGACATGATTAGTATATATAATATAAATATTTTTATAAACATATATTATTTATAAAAAATATCATTTCTCTATAAATAATCTTTCCACATTACCGGTGTATTAAATTATCTGGGCCCACTACATTACTTTGTTCACTTTGTCTTAATTTTACAGGTAATCTACATTGCAGCCAAAGCAGATTACCTATGAAGTGACAATCTGTATTGCCTATGAGGGAGGAGGTAATCCAGATTGCTACTTCACAAGCAATCTGTTATAATTTTTTTCCACCTTTGACCTTTAGAATTTTATTTAACAAAATGATAAAAATAACTAAATAAATAATAATATAATATTTTATTAATTAGTATAATTATTATTAATCAGTATAGTAATATTTTTTTATCAATAATAGATTATTGTTATTATTTCTATTAATTTTAATATCAATATTATTAATTATTTATATTTTTGTATATTATAATTAATAAACAATCAAATATTAATTATTTTGATATAATAATATCTAACAATCATTATTAGCTACGAGTACGACACACGAATTTTCATCTCCATCTCTATGACTACGAAGACATTTGTTAATATCTAACAATCATTATTAGCTAAATGATTCATCATTCTAAAACTTTAGCCTCAAGATTCTCCTAATACTAACATCTACAAAATACCCTATAAAATTTATAAACTTACTTCTTATGACATTGTGACTCAATTAGAAGCTTAGGAGGATATAACAAAGCTCATTTATTAATTAATATAATTAAAAATGTTTACAAAAAATAATAATGCTAGAAAGCAAGACAATGCTATCAATCGGTAATTTTATGCGGGTATCATATCGACCGTTCGTTTCACATTCGAGAAATAGCGCATGCAGTTCACGTGCAGTCATTTATCTTCTCTTTTTTTTTGTGCCGTCATTTAAACCCCCTTTTCTTCTTCACCTCTCCTTCCAACCATCCCTTCGCGACCGTCCTCCGCCACCACCCGCCGCTTTCCGCGCCGTCGTATCCCGCCGTCCGCCGGCGTCCGTAGCCACCTTCTCCGTACTCTTCGAACAGTTCATGGGGATGATATCAAGCGGCTGCTTTGGAGGGGCGACCCTCTACGCTCTAACATCTGCCCCATCGATTTGCCGCTACCCATCTCTCCTCTCTCCATTGAAAGCCTTGAGCGCAAACCTGTTCCCAGCCTTTGATTCAGGGCATTGCCTTCTCCGGAGGTCTCAAATGCCTTACCTTCTGAGAACGTTCTCCGTCTCTGCCCGCCCGATGGCCTCCATTGTTGCGCAAGAAGAAAAAGGTGCCTCCTTTATGCACATTTTGTGCTCTTTTTTTTTTTCAAATTCTTCTGCTTCTTTTATCGTTAACTAAAAAGCGGAGTATTTTTTTATCGACCAGTGAGTGCTGCTGTTGCTGCCAATCCGCAATGGAAAGCGGCTATAGACTTCAAATGGATCAGGGACAATAAGGACATTGTCGCAGCCAACATCAGGAACAGGAACTCAAGTGCCAATTTGGACCTGGTACTTGAGCTTTACGAGGAATTGGTAGGCGTCCAAAAGGTCAGGCCTTTCATTTCACATTGCGAGTTACACTTCACATTCTTGCCAAATCTGTGATTCGAGAATTGGTTCTTCACACCACTTCGAAATGGATGTACTTGATGTGCATTGTCCTATTAATTATCATATTTCATTCTGCATGAATCTAATTTTCAGTCACAGATGGCAGGAGGTTGAACGTCTGCGAGCTGAAAGGAATGCGGTTGCTAATAAAATGAAAGGAAAGCTAGAACCTTCTGTCCGCCAAGCTCTTGTAGAAGAAGGTAAATACTGATGTTTGCAAAATTTCAATTTGACAGTTTCTTTGCATACGCTGGCATTTGATGTTAGGTTCATCTTGATCCTTACTCTAGGTAAAAGTTTGAAAGAAGACCTGGTTGCTTTAGAAGAGAATCTTGTTCAACTCTCCAATCAGCTTCAGCAAGAGGCACAGTGTATACCGAACACTTCACATCCAGATGTCCCTGTAGGCGGCGAGGAAAACTCTGTAGTTCGAAAAATGGTAGTCTAGTTCCAATTCTTTTTAACATTGTCAATTTTGTAAAAGATGAAACGAAACTGATCGTGGTATATGAATTTTTATTCTCCAAATTTACCTAGGTAGGCAGTGCAAGAGAATTTGCGTTTGCCCCAAAGGATCACCTGAAGATAGGGAAAGAGCTTGATTTGTTTGATTTTGATGCTGCAGCCGAGGTATGTATTTTTCCTTCGACATGTGGATTCCGAGATACATGTCAATCTGATGAATGCAGTTCTTTGAAGTCAGGCACTTATCAATTGATCTAGCTAATTATTTTCATTTTCTTCCTGTGAAGTATGCATTAATACTATTCAGCCATAGTATCTACTAGTCATTTTTGGATGTTTTCTTCCTATTCTGCTTGACTTAAATATGCCATCTAAATCGTCCCATAATACAATTCATTACTTCAACCCTAAAAAGACTGTTTAACCTTTCCATTTGTGTTATGGAAGATATTTAGTTATTTACAATTATTTGTAATGCTTCATCGCTATTTATTTTCAATTATTCTAACCTAATCACATCTAGGATTTGTAACTTATATATTCTAGAGGTGCTCAAGCTGATAACTTCAATATATTTCAATAATTGTCATCTTAAATCTTTGAAATACGAATTTGGTTTCAAGCTCCCTTCTATGTTTAGAAGTTTTACTTAAAGCATCTATTTGTTTCTCTGTTTCATGTATTTTTTAGGTTAGTGGCTCGAAGTTCTACTACTTAAAGAATGAAGCTGTTTTGCTAGAAATGGCTCTCATCAGTTGGACGATATCAGAAGTTTCAAAAAGAGGATTCACACCGCTTATTACTCCAGAGATCGTGAGGTCATCTGTAGTTGAGAAATGTGGCTTTCAGCCTCGGGGGCAAAATACTCAGGTAATTGGGATTTGTCTACATTGCTGTGACAGAGATGGTTTGTTTGGTTCCGTCAAGTTCTAATAATGTTCTTTAGTCTTTACCTCGACCTAAAGTTGTGATATGAACATCTGTAGTATCCATCTTTTTACCTCCTTTATGAAACTTATATTTTATGTGATGCAATATCATCTAGTATCCCTTATGTACTTAGCCTTGTACTAAGTCATCTAATACTATGATATGTGTGCCCATCAATATCTGTGCAAGTTGGCTTGTTGAATTACAATATCCTTATTCCCAGCTAGCATCATAGCTCATCCAATTGTGTTGAAGCAACAGTTGTTTTGTTGCTTGAAAAGCATGGTAATTTGGTAACTCCAAATCATAATCAATTAATTTTAATACTCGCAGTTTTTCTTTTTGCACATGAGTTACTAAAAAAAAGTGCATGCTGCTTGTGAACAAATATTTAATGAACATGGAAGCAACAACAACAACAACAACAACAACAAAGCCTTATCCCACTAGGTGGGGTCGGCTTAATGAACATGGAAGCACACATAAGAAATAGTAAGAATTTTTTTTCTAAAACAAATTGTAAGAAAATGTGAACGTCTTAATTGGGGTCTGGAAAACCCATAGTAGGACCATGTGTTATTAGTGTTCATAGGGAAGAAGATTTTCTGTTTTAATAGTTATTTCCAGATACTGATCTTTCATTTGCTTGTTTGGTGGATTGATACCCGGTGCTAAAATTTCTTCTCTGACTTTTAGTATCTTGATAGTCACAAATCTCAATTTTTTTTGCAAGAAATATGGACAAGACGCTTGCAGGAAGTTGATAAATAATTAGTTCATACATAATCTGATAGTTTTGATCTCCATGTCCATAGGTGTATTCCATTGAAGGAAGTGATCAGTGCCTAATTGGAACAGCAGAAATTCCAGTAGGAGGCATTCATATGGATGCAATTCTTAGTGAATCCAGTTTGCCCTTGAAATATGTAGCTTTCTCTCACTGTTTCCGTACTGAAGCTGGTGCTGCTGGTACTGCCACAAAGTGAGTCCATATCTTATGAGTTTCATTTAAGATGCAGGGCCCATGTCGTTGTGTTCTTAGGCGATTAACATGAGCTGATATTGTTATGGTTCTTTAATGGCTTTTGTTATTTCCACTACCATTATCTGCTGAATATGGTAACTTGAGCAGAGGGCTTTACCGAGTGCACCAGTTCAGCAAAGTTGAGATGTTTATTTTTTGTCGTCCAGAGGAGAGTAATTTGTATCACGAAGAGCTTATTGCTCTTGAGGAAGATCTTTTTTCCTCTCTTGGTCTACATTTCAAGTAAGCTCATTGCTCTTCTTGTTCTTTATAAATCCTTCTATTGTCCATGATCTTATTCTTCTGCTGTTGTATTTAGAACCTTGGATATGGCAACAGGAGACTTGGGTGCTCCTGCATATCGCAAGTTTGATGTGGAGGCATGGATGCCAGGTTTAGGGCGATATGGTGAGGTATGCTGAATCAATGTTATCTAGCTATGTAAACAGTAAAAGTTAAAAAATCTAAAAACAATGTGCACAAAATGATGCCCGTGAATTGTTCTACAGCTAACTTTTTTTTTTACCTTCCATTAACTAGTGAACAATGTAATTCTGCTTTTTTGCCGCACTTTTTCGTTATCACGCATGTAAATTTAAGCACAAAAACGTCTTACAGATATCAAGTGCATCAAACTGCACTGATTACCAGAGTCGGAGGCTCGGTATTCGTTTTCGGCCATCTTCCTTTGATTCATCGTCAGCATCTTCTTCGAAGAAAGGCAAGGCCCTTCCTCCAACACAGTTTGTGCACACCCTTAACGCCACTGCTTGTGCTGTTCCTCGCATGATCATATGCTTATTGGAGAATTTCCAGCAAGAAGATGGCTCTGTGCTAATCCCAGAACCGCTCAGACCTTTCATGGGCGGACTCAGTCGTATTTCTCCGAAAGATCAAGGTCGGCAGTGAACTAGGAAGTTGTTTATCCACTAATGCTTATTTTCCCATCAAATCTTTCTTAATCTGTATACTCAAAACACAAGAACAGTGTGAAAAGATTAACTGTGGAACATGATTTCAGAGAGGTCTTTCGGGTTTTTATTCCTTTTAATATGTTGGGTTTATTTGTCCTCAATTTTTGTAGCAGTTGATTCATGCAATCGTATGTAACACTTGGATTTGATTTAAGTGTTTTGTGCGATAAATGTATAATCGTCACGATGTGGTCTTTTTAGTACATGTTAATTTTGTTTCCTATTGTTTAATATGAAAATCTCAAAGCCAGACCGGACCGGCCAGTCCAACTGGTTGGATTGTGGACCGCTGGCATATTCGGTCATAGTTCGGGATAAAAATCCGGGTGACGGGTAGATCGAATCAGTCTAGGGGTGTTCACGGGTTGGGTTTGATCCGACCCGATCTCAAATTAGACTCAACCTAATTGATTTTGTTCGGATTGGGTTGGATCGGGTTGACGATAAATTAGTCATCGAATCCAATTCAACTCGATCTTCAGTGGGTCGGGTTTGATCGAGTCGAATCAACGATTTATCTAATTAAAAATTTCATATATTTTAATTATTTTTTATAATACTTAATATTAATTATATTTTAAAAAAAGAAATAAATATATTTTTTTCAATGATCTATAATAATTTTAAAGGATAAATTTGTAATATATATTAATTTAACGTAACATAAAATTCTTATTAAAAATAAATTAGCTCAAATTTAATAACAAAATATATAAAGTTTGGGTCATTGGTTGGGTCGGGTTGATCGGGTTCGAAAAATTGAAATTCATACTGACTCGTTGGTGATCGGATTATGATCGGGTCGGTTCGGGTTCAACTTGATCAATAATTCGATCCAATCCGATTGAAGTTGGATCGGTTAGGATCGTCGGGTTCATCGGGTCAATCCGACCCGGTGAACACCCCTAAATCAGCCTAATGGTTTAATATAAAAATTAAATGAAATCAAAGTT
Source organism: Pontederia paniculata (assembly GCA_001647135.1). NCBI lineage: Eukaryota > Viridiplantae > Streptophyta > Magnoliopsida > Commelinales > Pontederiaceae > Pontederia > Pontederia paniculata. The sequence goes on along the minus strand of LTAE01001509.1, from coordinate 9,430 downwards.
AGACGTTTCTGTTGACTTCAAAAATAGTAGGTATCCTAATATCTATACTCGCCCGGAATACTTGGTGACATAAAAATACAAAAATTAGGAAAGAAAATGTATACTAAAGATATGCATATGCAATGTGAATAAATGCAATGAATCCTACGCATTTATAATTAAGATCTCACAATAAGCATACTATATAAATCTTATATATACAACAAGTTATTGATATTTTTAAAATAGAAATATCGTTTATAATAATTTGGCAGAATATATTATTTTGTTATTATTGGATTGTTCGACTTAGGGTCGGTTTGGATGCTAATTTTTTTAAAATATTTAGTTATTACATCATAATATTTTTTATTAACGAATTATTTTACAAATAAGATATTTGACATCAAATTTTATCGAATGAAAATACAACGTATTACATAAAAAATATTAAAAGATAACTATCTACTCCTACCTTCATTTTATCTCAGTAATTTTTCATTCTCATCTATCTTTTTATTTCTTTTATAGATACGACCTATCTGAAAATATAATCAAACAGTTTAGTAGTTTTAACTGTAGTAAGTCACTTTTTGAAAAAAAAATCTTACTTAATTTTTTAAAATATCAAAAAAAAATCTCAAACAGGCCCTTAAACTGTTCAACCTGTTAAAAACTTCAATAGTAAATATTCGTGATGTTTGATTTGTTTCTAACAATTATGCTCTTTATGTAACTTTATTACATCATAAAATTAAAAAGAAAAAGATACTTCTCATTCACTATTTTGGAATTGCAGTATCTAACATGAGGTAATTGCTTTCAGAGTTTATTTATAGATAAATTTGTTTGGGTATATGCTTTTTTATACTGAAATATTCTTAATTATGCCTTATTTTTTATGTAATATAAAATAATACTTTGCAGGCCGAACAGATCCAAAAACCAGCCCACTAAACTAAACCTTTGTCAAACCAAGCCCAACGTAAAATAACAAATTTCTGAGCGCCGCCGCACAATAAATCCTTCTACATGTCTTTTTTCCATCACCATAACGTGGCTATCTTTGAACCGTTGGATCAAGTTTAAGATCCGAAGTTAGGGTTTCAAGTCTTCCCCTCCAAAACCTTTATTAATACCCTTCAAACCGTCTCCAACTCCATTCCGGCCGCCGTCTTACTTCCGCCATCAGCCGTCGCCGCCGACGACGACGGCGGCAGCACTGGTTAAAATTACTGTTCTTGCTTCTTTGCTCTCGTCTTCTTCTTTATCTTTTGTTCGTCTGCAATTGTTCGTGGTTTTTTTCGCGTCTATAAACTTGTCACCGTCTTATCTGTTCTGCTCGTCCTGCAATCTGCGTTTTTGTCGACCTGCCGTTCGCCACCGACCATCACCGCTTGTTTTCCTCACTTTTAGTCTCATTTCTTTTGGATATGGAGGGATTTGTAGCATGAAGTGATGAGCCTTTCCCCAGATGATCGACCTTGAACATACTGAGCGCTTTATTTGTCTTCCTCGCAAGAGGGAGAAACCAAGCCTTCAACTCTGATCTGTTCGATCCCTTCAATTCTTACTCGTTTTTTTTCAAATGGTTTCTTCTTTTCGATTCGAAGAATAGAAGTGATGAGCCTTTCCCCAGATGATCGACTATGAACATACTGAGCGCTTATTTTGTTCTCCCTCGCAGGAGGGAGTAACCAAGCCAGTAACTCTGATCTATTGATTACTTGAAGCATAAAGATTCAATCTTTTTTACAACATTTTGGTTTTTTTGTTGTTTCGTTTTGAAAATTGAAGTGATGAGCCTTTCCCCAGATGATCGACAATGAACATTCTGAGCGCTTTATGTTGTTCTCCTTGTAGAACTCAAGCCAGTAACTCTGATCTTATCATTCTTCTATGACCTCTGAAACAATAAAGTTTTGATCTTTCTATCGCCATTGTTATTTGTGTGTTTGTGTTTTTGATGTTGGGGACTTTATTCAGAGGTAGAAGTGATGAGCCTTTCCCCAGATGATCGACCATGAACATACTGAGCGCTTTTGTAACCAGTTCTCCTTGGAGAATTGCCAAGCCAGTAACTCTGATCTCCTCTGAATCCCCAGAATCCATATATTATCAATGTTTCTATTCTTATAATTGAATCGACTGTTTAAAGTTTAACGTCACATATGTATATCTGGACATAATCAAGTGTTGATAGTTCATCGTAAGCCCCGTTTGGAGAGTATAACCTTGGGTTCCAGTCTTGGATAGAAAATGAAAATTGAAAATATAAAATATTTTTTAAAAAAATTAAACTTGATTGATTTTTAAAATTATATTAAATAATATAAAATGAATTTCACGAATAACTATTTTCTTAAAATTATTGTTTTAAAAAGTAAATAATATGAAATTTGTAAATATTTAAAGAACCTACGAATCAATAGTTACAAAAAAAATTGTTTAAAATATTGATTAAAACTATTTAAAAGTTAAATTAGTAAATAAATAAAAATTAATCTCATGAAATAATAATTTTAGGAAAATAATTTAAATTTATACTAATAAATATTTTGTATTATAAATTAAACTAAGATAATAAAACATTTTATTACAAAAAATTAAATAAGATAAAAATTTTCTCAAGAATAATGTAATAAAATAATTAATGAATTTTGTTTAATCTCACAAGTAAATTAACAAAATATTATTATCTTAAAAATTAAAAAATCCTAGTTATAAGATATAATAATTTAATAAATATTTAACATTAAAAGTTTGAAGAGAAAATAAAAGTGAAAAAAGTTCAAAAAAGTGTGAGCACTAAAAAGAAGTAATAACAACATTAACATTAAATTTTCTTATTGCAATAACAAGATTTCGTTTCTTGTGATCACGGGATCCTTTTTTATCAATTGTTATATCATTTAATAGAATTAATAATTCAGAAATATGTTTGACTTTAATAACCCCATATATTAATAAATGACTATGAATAGCATTTCTTTTCTTGAAAAAAGTTTTCTTTTGAAAAGTTTTCAACCTCTAAAAGTATGTTTTACAATAATTCCTTAGGACCGTCTCATGCTAAAAAAAGCTTTATTTTCTTTTGTTAAAAGTTAATTTAGTCTGTAAATTTTATATATTGATATCTTTCATATAGGATTTTTTCATTTAATTTTAAATTATTAAAATTCATTCTTTTACTGTTTTTTTAGTATTTTCAACTTTATTTTTTTTCTTCATGTCTGTGGCCTTCAGTGGAAATTGACGAGTTGAAAATATAAAGTTTAACGGTGTTAGTGAAAATTTAATAACTAATCAGTGTAAAAAATAATATTTTCGGATACTATGCTTTGAATAGTGAAATGGTTGACAAAGAAGTTGCTCCAGTCGAATATACTCAAGCTTTTACGATCTTAAATTATATAATACTTCTATTTTTATTTATTCAATAAACAAATTGCATTCTATTTTTAATATTAGAACTTGAAATTACAGCGTCACTCTATTTCTAAAGTTTGACTTCACCAAAGGAGATACATGGTTTTGCCTTTTTTTATCCATATGGATAATAATAAACAAGAAAATGTGGGTGTAAATTCATATGGGCATTCAAGATAATTTAATTTTGTAACTTTTAAAATAAATATATTGTAATATAGTTATTACAATATGTTATTAAACAAACTTGCACGTGAGTTAAATAATTTATCAAAGATCACAAGTAAACAATTAAGTTGGTTGGTAGAGAAATTAGCGAATTTATATATTAATCAATAACAAAAACTAATAATCTTAAATTTGATCTCTATAATTATTAATTTAATTAGGATTTACCTTAGTCTTGCAGAATATCATATTGGTAGGATGGTTTTATCCTTATCCAAAAAAAAGGGATCACAGGGTAAACTCGATCAAATTTCAAAGGAAAAAAAAATCACTAGATCAAATATCGAAAGTTTGAATTGCACCATCAAACAGAATTAAATAAAATTCAATTGATTAATTCACCATGAAAATGAAAAATGCTATGCTGTTGAGAAGATTGAAAGGAAATGTAAGATAAATACTCCATAAGAAAACTTGCATGATAGAAGTGAATTACTTATAGAATCAACATAAACTTTAAAGTAAAATAATAGTTTTTCTTACCTTTCATTAAACAGAAAAATCTGCCGTTTCAACTATAAAAACATCTCGATAATCATTATCAGTCCTCAGCAAAAAGAAACAAAAGTTCAACTAGTAGAATTTGAAAATTGTAAACTATTATCTAGTTAATGATCAAACTAAACAAATATGTTCTTCTGAAAAGAAAGTAAAGAAAGATTTGCACAGGTAAATTATGCATATATACCAGGAAAAAGAAGATGACAAAAAGTTCTATTTAGATTCAACCCAAAAACCTAACAAGTAGCAGAACAGTTTGCACAACTTATCATGCAATCTGCATGCAAGTGAAACAAATCCACTGCACAGAGCTTACCATAGTGTATCTATATATGTAATCTACTATAGAAGATGTCTAAGAACCAAATCCACAGTCGTCACCTGAGATGAGAAGCATGCAGCATTGTGACTTTGCAATGTTGCAGATTAGAACAGGGCCACAGGTAATGGAGTCTCTTCATCCTTCAGAAAGTAAATGGCAGGTCCTGCAGACCGCCCATGATCTTTTCTGTGAGATCCATGTCAATAAAATAGTTAATATCAACATCAACGTCGGCGGCGCCGCCCGAGTCCTCGGTACCTTCGGCCTGAACTCCGTTCGGCACCGCTCCACTTCCTTGCCGTTCCTCCGACATTGCACGTCTTATGGGTGGTCTGCCCACCCTCTTCTGCGCCATCCTCTTCATGTTCCTACCGGACGCCTCCGATGGTTGGGATTGACCGGCGTTCTGGTTCTGCACGGTGGCTGCTGACCCATTGTGACGACTCGCCGGTGGCCTTGGGGCCGCTTGGGGATCACCGTTCCCGTTGCTAGGATGCACTGGATAGAAGGGCTTCCAGGTTGCAGCAGGATTAAATTTTGGGCCATTGGGGTACCCAAGCGGGAAGAATCCCCAAGCGCAGTGGTACATGTCGGTGCCGGGGACGATTGGGGGAGGTGACGCGAGCTCGCTGGAGAAGAAAGGGCGGCGGCAGGTGGGGCAACGCAGCGACCGGTTGACGTATTCCCGTGTGTACTGGTGCAGGTGGCAGCAGGACGGGCAGGCGGTCCAGAAGGGCTCGCACGAGTTCGACGAGGAGCGGATTGGGGTGGACTCCTTGGTGGCAGGAACAGGGCCGGCGCCGGCTGCCGCCGAGGAAGCGACGCGGATCTCGGCGTCGAAGAGGGTCTTCTTTACCGGATTGGAGAGGATGGCGAAGGCATCGGAGACAAGTTTGAAGGCGGAGTCGGCTCCCGGGATCCTGTTGCGCTGTGGCTGGAGGAGTAGGGCGAAGTCTTGATACTGCCGCTTCACCGCTGCCAGCGAAGACGGGCCGTCGGGCCCCTCGCTGCCGTCGACGGAGGGATGAGGGAGTCGGAGTACGGCGTACCAGTCGACGTGATTGTTGACGCGACGCTGGGCGGCGAGGAGCACGTCGGTCACGGCCAGGACCTCGTCGACGCCGTCGAGGAAGGGGTCGTACTCCATGGCGCGATTCGCTGATATCTTGCTGCCCTCGAGGTCTCGCATCCCGAGGTGCTTCACGGCGGCCAGCAGCCACCGCTCCGCCTCCGACCGCATGCTGCCGGCGGCGGCGGCGTCGAAGTCCATCTCCGGGTTCGCCTTCTTCTATGGAAGGAAGGTTGGCTGCGAGGTGGAGTCTCGAGAATTTATAGGGATTGCATCAGGTAGTTTTGGGCTTTTTTTTTGGGAAGTGAGCAGAAAGACCAAATGGGACAACGCGTTGCTCATAATTACTCGAAATATAGTTTTATTTGTTGATTACGGGGGGGTAACAATGGTCATTACGCATTTTCTCTGGATTCGCTGCGAATAAATGAACGGCGAACAATTAGGAAGCGGAATCTCCACGTTGAATACGAAATGGACGGGCCGAAATGTTCGCTTCCTGTTGGGTTATGGGCCTTCGTGGGCTCTCGTATTGTATGTAAATATTTTTTTTTACATACAAGGATCTGTTTGACTACATGTAAATATCTTTTGCTTCCTTAAATGTAATAATAGATGTGACATTTACACTTTTTTATTACATTTAATTAATATAATAAGTATTTTTACATTTAAGGACATGTTTGACTGCAATGTAAATATCTTCATGATTTTAAGAATTCTATGATAAAGCACTTATAAGAAAAGGTGTCATACCATGGAGGAAAAATCTTATGACAAATATTTATATTAGTGTTTGAATGTTAATTTATCAAAATAATAATGAAATAAATAAGAATAAATTCATGTTGAAATCTTGACAAAATGAATAGGTTAGGGATTATGAATCTGATTCCTATTGTATATTTTTTTATCTATGATTAATTTTTCTTTTCTTATTTTATTTACCTTCACTCAAATATTATCTCATATTATTCCATAAACATCATTTATCAACATTATACTACAATTTGTCAATTAAAACTATTATTTATGTACTACATTATATATTTCTATTTATTTGTTTATAAATATATTATGTACATACAATTCTAATTTTATTTCATGCCTAGAAATATATTTTCCAATTTTACATTTTTTCACACTTTTCAATATATCCTTACTAAAATTATAAAAAATATTATTTTATACAATAACATTTGTCTATATCATATTAAATATTTGTACTTAATATTCTATTTCATAGTATATTTATCTCTTGTAAAATATATTCTTTTATATATTCATGTTGAAATCTTGACAAAATGAATAGGTTAGGGATTATGAATCTGATTCCTATTGTATATTTTTTTATCTATGATTAATTTTTCTTTTCTTATTTTATTTACCTTCACTCAAATATTATCTCATATTATTCCATAAACATCATTTATCAACATTATACTACAATTTGTCAATTAAAACTATTATTTATGTACTACATTATATATTTCTATTTATTTGTTTATAAATATATTATGTACATACAATTCTAATTTTATTTCATGCCTAGAAATATATTTTCCAATTTTACATTTTTTCACACTTTTCAATATATCCTTACTAAAATTATAAAAAATATTATTTTATACAATAACATTTGTCTATATCATATTAAATATTTGTACTTAATATTCTATTTCATAGTATATTTATCTCTTGTAAAATATATTCTTTTATAATTAGTAGTGAAATTAAATAAGCATTTATGGGAAAAGATAATGGCCCATTATGAAAATAGATTTATTTTCATATTTTCACTACTTATCATTTAATTCATAATAGTTTATTTGTTCTATAAGATTATGTACTTCATGAAATGTATTTTTTATTTTTAATATTTTAACATATAAAATTAAACTAATGTAGACGTTTTGGGTTACAATAAAAAGTGCCAAAAAGTATTGATCGCTATAACTAAAAAATATTAATATTTAAATTAGTTTATTTATTATATTTTATATTAATTATAATTATAAAATTATTGAACAAATTTAAGAAATAGTTGTGCATCCGTCGAATTAAAATCTTGGCTCCATCATTGCTCTAGATAATCCTTAGGCTTAGTTACGCCGGATGAAAAATAATCATCAAATACGTAATAGTCCACAAAAATTCTTTATGAATGGAAAATAAATAATGTTTTAACCATTCAACAAAATCAGTATTGTTAATTATTTGGATTCCTTTAGCAAGCAGCATCCCATCGTTTGGATAGATGGTGTAACGCCTCATGTCCATAGTTAAAAAAAATAGAAGAAGAAATTAATCATGTCCTACTTGAATACGGCCCGAGTTGTGCCACCAAATTTTAATATATTTTCTTATAAAATGATAATTTTATAGATTAATTTTAATTTTAAAATTAAGTTAAATAAATGAGTTAGAGTAAAATTTAGAGAAGCCTTATGAAGATCCTATAAATAGACTTCTCCTCAAAGCCCTAGCCACCAAGATCTTTTTCTCTCCTTCTTTATCCCTCTCATCTAAGTAGATCAAAATTCTATTAGGAGAATATGAATGTTAACAAGAAAAATGTGAAGATTATGAGAACGAGAATCAAGGGAAACAAAAATAGAAAATGAAGAATATTTCTATATGATTATGTATATAATTAAAAGTGAATCCTATTTAGATATAAAATATGATAGAATTATGCATGTTAGGATTGATCTCTAGATTAGAATAAAGCAAATATTATAGTCCTTAAATATTTTCATAATAATATATTAAATATGAATTTATTGGCATGCATATTCTATGTAAATGATTTAGAGACTTAATTAATGAAAAAGAAGAAAACGTGGTCTGCTCAATTAGATACGTCTGTGTTCACTTTAGACACATCCTGTGTCCGAAGGATAAAAACCCTAGTCGCCGGGTTCACATATGGAAACGGCCTGGGAAGGTCATAACACATACTACATCCCTCTTGGACATGTCACGCGTCCATGGCAATGAAATTATAAGATGCATTGGCTGTGAAACACAATCCATGTCTACTCTTGACACGATCGATGTCATCCCTGATACAACCCGCGTCATATATGGAACACAACCCGTGTTACAAATTAATATGGCTCGTGTCTTACACCAACACAACCTGTGTTACACACCAACACAACCTACGTTACATACTAACACGGTCGTCGTCACGATAGAACACAACCAATGTCATGACAGAACACAAACCCATGTTCAAATCAGATATAGCCCATGTCTACCAGGCTAATATTGATAATAATTGATTTATATTGCATTGAAAATTCTGAAATTCTTTGTGATGATTATAAGGACTATTATTGGGGAAAAAAAAGGATTTAAATAAGATATATAAATTATATGATGAGATTGTCATGCATTGCATAGTTTGGGAGTCAAGTTATATCTGTTGAATCTAGGATCTCGAGAGTATTTTGATTATCACAAATTTGTAAGGGAACTTAGTTTGTACTGAAGAATTTGTTGAGCTAAATTTTATAATAGGTTGATTCAAGTTCAGAAGTTATTAGGTCGACCAAAGCTAAAAGAATGGATGACCTATGCACATGGAAGACATTTTAGAAGAAGCATAAGTGTGCAGTGGTCGTCCTAAGGATATAGAGATGTCGACCGATATTGAAGGAGAATGTACGAGAAGAGGGATCAGGGGTTGACCGGTCGACTAGAGATAAAGGAAGGAAACCGGAGTAAGAGGCTTAATTGGAGAAGTCGCTCGATGATGAGGAATGGGCGACCGAAGGCAACACCTCTTTTACCAAAGATGGAGATCGAGCGGTCCTAGGAGAAGTGGACGCCCAGAGAAGACTTAGCCGAAGGAGTCTTGGCTAAGCAGAGGAGAGGTCGCCCGAGGTTGAAGAGCG
>LTAE01001508.1:28946-54559 GCA_001647135.1 Pontederia paniculata | reverse complement strand
CCCACTATTCTTCATCGGGCGACCTCTCCTGTTTAGTCCTTATCCTTCGGTCGTCATGTCAATATCTTCGACTTCACTTCTTATATCTTTCCCTTCAGCATTGGTCGACCACTTCATATGCTATGGACGACCAATGCACATATAGAATTCTTTTGTTATATCTTCCATGTGCATAGTTCGTCCGTTCTTTAACTTTGGTCGACCTATCATGCTCTAAACCTGAATATCCTGTGTTTCAGAAATCAGTTCAACAAGTTCATTAGTTCAAACTAAGTTCCCTCACAAATTTGTGATCATCAAAACAATCTCGGGATCCTAGATTCAACATTTCTTGAGCTGAAAAATATTGTAGATATTACCGCACTTCAGAAATATCAATGGTGAAATTCACATCAACCAATATTTATGAAGATGTTATTCAATGATTCAATTGGTTAGAGATGAAATAAGTAACATTATCATGAGAATGTTTTTGTGGAGTTGTTGGCATACCGCTAGAGTTCGAAAATGTACATTGAGAATTAGCCAAGATTTGATAATCGACTATGGTATTAAAGTATCAAACTCATTTTAAGCGATTATCAAATCATGCAGAAGATTAAAGCGAACGTCAATTGGTGGAAACTTTTGTTGATAGCCTTCTTCTTAATCTTTGACGTGAAGTGAAAGCTCGACGACCTACTACTATGGTTGTTGCTACTTCTTTTGCTCGGGTGGAAGAAAAATATTTGAATGATGAGAAACATCAATCTAGCTGAAATTCAAACAAAATATTAGGAGACAGTAGCCCGACACCATTTCGAGTCAAAATAAGAGTGTTTAATTCTTTGATATGTATTAAAAGATTATTTCAACAAAACATGAAGGAGCGTGCAACTAAATGTCTATGCTTCCATTGTAATGAAAAGTGGCAAAGAGGACACATTTGTAAAAAAAGAGAAATTTCTAGCCATAGATCTATAATTGAACCAAAAGATGTGAGGATTCTTTTAATGCCACTTCAAAAGAGGAAGAGTCTAACGATGATAGTGTAGTCATGGAATCATCAGTAATGCCCTACCAGGATATGCTAATCCTCAAACTATGAAAGTTGATGAGCTTTTCAAATGGCAATTCTATTATTGTTTTAATTGATATCGATAACACTAATAACTTTCTTGAGGCCAAACTGACAAAGAAACTAAGGTTACCTTGTACAAGATTTGATGTGAAGCTTGCTAATGAACGAATATTATCATGCGACAACAAGTAATCGTATATCAAACTTATCTTACAATGTCAAATAATATTTGTAAATTTATATATTTTAACTATTGTCGATTATGAAATTGTGCTTGGTATCACGTGATTGCGTACTTTGAGAGAAATCACTTGGAACTTATTTTGAAAGGAAAGAATTGCAAGGTCAATTATTTATCAAGTCATCGTATGAAAAAATTCTTAGAAAAAGAAATAGATTTATTTAAAGTATAAAAAGAATTTCCTTCTCAATGAATACATGATAATCAAATACATCTATGCTCAAGATTTCTCTGACTAATTTTTTACCTTGTTGCTATCCTCAATTTAAAAAAAACTGATAAAAGTAAAATTAAGAGAGGGTTTCAAATTAGAGTTTTTTTACTTGTATTTACAATCATATAAATAACTTTTTGTTAATGTTCGAGCTTCGATGAAATTATCACCTCAATTTTATGTATATTACAACGTTGTGGAGAGAATTGGTCCTATAGTCTATCATCTTGATTTTCCTTCAAGATTTCATGTTCATCTAGTGTTTCATGTTTTTCTTATCTTAAGAAGAAGTTACGTGAGGCTATCTTCCAGATTTATATTTATATGATAGTGTTTGTGCAATATCTAAAACTATTTTGAAACGTCATTTTATTCAACACAAGGATCATATTGTTGTTGAATGGTTGATCAAATGGATGCATTTGTCAACCGAAGATGTGACATGGAAGCATTATCAATTTCTACAATGAAGATTTTTCTAGTTTGTTGTTGTTCAACCTTAAGGACAAGACTAGTTTCAAGGAGGCAGGAATGATAGGATCCTATCATAATTAGGAGTTTCATTTTAATTAGAAGTCTTATTTTGATTAGGATTAGTTTATCTATTTCTTATTTTTATTATGATTATCTTTTTTTTAGTTCTACTTGAATTAAGACTTGCTTTGGGTTACCTATAAATAGGGACCCTTAGAATTTTGTTATAATGTTAGAATTTGTGTGGAGCAATTATCTTAGAGATTTTTTCAAATTTTTCCTTTCTAAGCAGTCTAATGGAAGTTTGAACACCTCGAAGTGATCAAGTTTGGGTTCTTGTTTGACTAGGAATTAAATCATACATATTGAGCGTATGGTTTGTTAAGAATATAAATATGGTGATGTTACTCTTCCTATCGGCTTAAGATTTTAGAATTATTGGTAACACGTCTAATTTAACATGGTATTAGAGCTAGAGATCCTGAGTTTAAATATTGATGTTGCTCGTTTAAAAACTAATTTCCTCCCTTAGTTGTCCACGTGTTTCGGCTTAAACTTTTTGGATTCTTGGTAGCACTTAACATGGTTGGCCATATTTTTTAAGTTTTCAATATTTTGATATGCTCCAATTAATAAGATTTACCGATCTTCTAGGAAAAAAATATTTTCAATTTTATGTAGGAGATTTATAACATAGGATTTCTTCTGCATTTCAATTAAAATCTTAGGATTGATAGAATATTACAATCTTATCTAGTGTGTGTGTGTGTTCTTTTACATTGTTTCACCAAAGTGCAAACATCAATCAATATCATATTTTTATTTTAATATAATTTAAATTCAATTTATATAATTCGCTTCATTAAAATAAAGTCCAATAAAACGGTGACACAATATAATTATTCAAAATAAGACTACAATAATGTTATATAACATTTTACCTTCATTTTTTCCTACAAAATATAAATCTTTATTTTCAAATTTTATTATCATTCCATCTTACTATTCTCGAATTGAATAGTCAAGTTCTTGTTCTCTTTTTGTGTAATTATGATTTTCAAGTAGATGTTTTGACAACTTGCATGGAGAATCTCTAAACTCCATCCTAAAATCCTTGCAACTTAGAAAATTCCTCCATGAATTTTGAATGATATATGATCTGATTTAGGACTGAAAGCTTTGCAATGGGTATTCTCATGTTCGTGCCACTTCCTAACTTATATTATTCTTTTCAAAAACAAAACCTAGTAGTTGTATGCATTAACAAATAGTTGTTATTATATCTTTAACTTATGTAATGAAGACTAATTGTTTTGTTATATTTTTTTAATTTGTTATAGATTTATTGCTTGTTACAAATTTTCCCGGTCTCGGAGATTCGAAGCGCGTGCGAGGATGAGGTCGGGTCGTTGGGATTAGGATGGGAGACATATTTCTCATCCCAAATAAAGTCAGCCGCCAATCCTAATAATGGCATATCTCAATATCTTTATAACATGATTTTATTATCTTCTCACAAAAATATTTTACACAGAAAAAATTATTCCAAATGTTTTTTTGTTAAGACTACAATAAATGATTTTAAAAGAGTGAAATACAATATAATGATTCAAAATATAAAACTACAATAATGTTATCTAACATTTTACCTTCATTTTTTCCTACAAAATATAAATCTTTATTTTCAAATTTTATGATCATTCCATCTTACAATTCTCGAATTGAATACTCAATTTTTTGTTCTCTTTTGTGTAATTATGATTTTCAAGTAGAGAATCTCTAAATTCCATCCTAAAATCTTGCAACTTAGAAAATTCCTCCATGAATTTTGAATGATCTATGGTCTGATTTAGGACTGAAAGTTTTGCAATGGGTATTCTTATGTTCGTGTCGCTTCCTAACTTATATTATTCTTTTCAAAAACAAAACCTAGTAGTTGCATGAGTTAACAAATAGTTGTTATTATATTTTTAACTTATATAATGAAGACTAATTGTTTTATTATATTTTTAATTTATTATAGATTTATTGCTTGTTACAAAGTTTTCCGGTCTCAGAGATTCGGAGCGTGTGCGAGGATGAGGTCGGGTCATGGGGGTTAGGATGGAGACATATTCCTCTCCCAAATAAAGTCAGACACCAATCCTAATAATGACATATCTCAATATCTAAATAGAATGATTTTATTATCTTCTCAAAAAAATTATCCAGAAAATTATTCCAAATATTTTTTTTGTTAAGCACAAGTTTATGATAAGGTAATTTTTTCTATTTATACTCTTTTCTTTTTTTTCACAAAAGTTCACTTGATGGTTATGGATTAAGAGTCTGTTTGATTGGGGTTGAAAGAGATTGATAGGACGGAAAGATAAATGGGATTAATTGTTTAACCTCTTACATTTTTTAGTGAAGGGCTCCATCTACCTTCATTACTTTCTATTTTTTTATTTTTCTTTCAATCCCAAAATAGAATGGAAAAGAAAAAAATATTTTGAACACATTTCCTATTTTAACCTTAATAAAATATATAAACTCATATATAAAAATATATTCGTTTAAATATAATATAAGCTCATATATAAGTTATATTCCTTTAAATAATATTATCAATTAAGTTTAATTCTCCTTGGTTCCTTTTAGTTATGTGATCTAAACAGATTAACTATTTCACAACCATTATCTTTTCCTAGTTTTCACTTTTCCTAGTTTTCACTTTTCCTCCATCATCTTTCCTTCCCCTTAATAATTTCTGAAGAAATATACTTTGAAAGAAATCACGTGAAGCTAGGAAATTAAACCCTCTCTCAATTGGGGTAGTCTGCCAAATTGCCCCAAACTCCGATTTCATTTTGACGCCCCACATTTTTTTGTCTTTTCTCTCTCCAACCCCTCTTCCTCTTTTCCCTTTACTCACTCTCTTCTCTACTCTCTCCGGTGTTATGCTCTCCTCTCTCACGGTGGCACTCCTCTCCGACGGCGCAAGGTATTCTCCTCTTTTCTTCCCTTCCTCTCTTCTCCTCTCCTTTCCACCTCCTTCCCTGGTGTGCGGTCTTTTTCTCCGGCATCGATGGTAGATCGGTGCAGATCCGACATGGATCTGCGTCGATCCCGCACGGTCGCGCCTGATGCAGGATTGTTAATTTCTTGTTTGAAAAGGGTTGTTTATTGCTTGAAGCCATCTTATAGACTTTATACTCATATAAATAGTTCATCTTTTTCTGCAACGTAATGTGAGGAATACAACTTTTTTTTAACACAAACTTGATATGAATCTATATCTCTTTTATGTTGAGTAGTGTCGTGAGTAACATGTTCTATCGCCACCAATGTTATTAAAATTGGATCGGTCCAGGTTGAGTGCATGACCGAAATTGATATTGAATCGGATAAAATCGTTTCGAATCTAGAAAAATCAATGAATCGAAAAAACAATGAAAACTCGGTTCAACCCCGAATTAAAAAAAATAAATGGAAGGAAAATTTTATAAAAGGAAAATAATTAATAAACATAAAATTGGAAATAAGAATAAATGTGGGAAGATAATTAAATAAAGAGATGAAATAGAAAATAAAAAAAAGGAAAGATATGTTAATAAATGAAAATAAAGTGAAAAATAGGAAATGTAATAATAATTTGAATAAATAAGTAAAATATAATTATTACTATAATAATAATAACATCAATCAATGTAACTTTTGGTAAGCACTAATTTTATAGAAGGAAAATAATTGGCAAACATAAAATTAGAAATGAGAAATAAATGAGAGGAGAATAAATAAGGAAAATAGATGGAAATAAAAAAAGAAAGAGGTAAAATAAAGAATTTAAAGTAAAATAATAGGAAAGTTAGAAATAATTTTGGTTAAAATAATTAATATGATATTATTAGTATTATATCATGATTTTTTGTAAGCATTAATTTTTTTAATATAATAATTTAAAAAATGGTCCAAGTCAAATCAAGGTAAAATGATACTGTAAGAAATAGAAAGAATTTAGTAAAAAGGAAAAATCAAAACACTAGGCAAAATGAAAAATAGAATAACAAAATAAATATAGGAGAACAATTAATAGAAAAAAGAAATTGAAACAAAAAGGAAGAAGATGAAATACAAAAATAATTAAAATAAAAAATAATTAAGAGTGCGTCAGAATAAATAAATTAATTTTACATCATTACTATTGTATAATGAATAAAAAATTATAATAATTTGTTAATCATCATTATTTTAAATAAGAACTAACTTTTTAAACATACAACAAATAATATTTTATGCATATCTAATTATTAGTAGATTATTAGTACATTTTGTAAATACTATATAATATATTAATTGTACTACATATTATAAATTATTATAAATAATATTAGTTTAATAAAATTTGATTCAGTTCGATCGGACATATTCAATCATGATCCAGTTGGACGTTCGATTCGATCTCCAATCCGACTATGAAAATATTGATCATCACATACTTTATAGTTCTCTCGAAGCTTTGTTTCATCGGCACATGTTGAACTTTCAGTGTCAAATGTTGTGGTTGTCATCATTTAGCATGTCCCCTTTGTTAAGACCCCATATTGTTGATTTCGAAATCGTTATCTAGTTTTCTACATATGAGGTAAAAGTTAGTGTTGTTCTCGTGTAAATTTGTCTAAAAAATTAAAAGTGTGTCCAAGCCTCCAAGGTAGTGACATCAAGATAATGATATGCTCTCACTCGTCCCATAGTGTACAAAGAATAATGGCATTCACTTGATTAATAATGCGCCAAATCATGGATCAATGTATAAATCAAAATATTGAAACTCATATTATATATAACATGACATTGTCATTATGTATATTTTTTTATTGAAACAAAGAATGTGTAGCTCACTTGTACAGATAGTAACGATATTTTCTGTACAAATAAATAATGTTCAATTTTTTTATAGAGATAGTGCTGTTATTTTGTATTGTGCTACACGTACTACACTAAAAGTGCACTACACTATACGTTACTTACCTTTTTTTTTATTTTCCAAGACAATGATGATGGTGCAATACGAGTTCTTCCCCCAAGGAATGTCAATTAAGTAACCACGCACCACTCTTCACCTCCAACAAAATAGAAAAAAAATATGTCGCTAAGCCTATTTAGTATACTGCATCGATAATTCACCGGTTCAGATCTTTTATTTTTATCATGCACCACTACAAAGGTATTGGTTATTAGTGAATTTCAAAGTAGTTTAATCTTACTTATGTATCATATCTATTTCGATACATAGGATCATATGATTAGACGTGCTACTTATATTATGATTCAATGTTCTACTTTTTCAACAAACGTGTTAAATTTTATAAAGAAATTAGAATATCATATACTCATTATTGTGATACAAACATCATACATGCTTTAAAATTCACATGGAAATTACTACATTTCATAAATGTGCACATATGTTATAAAGAAATTACAATAGATGAACATGGTTTTGATACAAACATCATACATGCTTAAAAATTCACATGGAAATTACTGTGAGTGTCATAAATGTGCACATAGCAATGCGAAAGCTTAAAAGAATTTATTCTAATTCCACTTGGAATTTGTCAAATTCATAGTCCCAAAAATTATATGTGATTTCCATGCATGCTATTGTAATTACCCGTGTGAAATAATCAATCATTAAATTTGCACAAGCGGTAACATGCATATCTTTTAGTTTCTTATAGAAATTAAGTGACCGTTTAACTTAAACACAGAATAAAATAAACAAACCATGCATGTTTTTTTAAATAATAATATATGTCTAAGTTTTGTACACAAAATATGTCATTAGGTGACATAAATTCATATTGTAAAATGGCAGAGAAATTCAACAATCACACATGCATTTTCAAAATTTCATTTTAGTAATTGCATAAAAATGAAAACATGACTATTTCTAATTTTAGACAACATGCGGTATTAAGACAAACAGTAATATAATTGTTCAGATAATTATTCTAGAAATTTCATATTTTCTGAACCATGAAAAAATATTTTCCATCATTTCTCTTTCTATTCTCTTCTGCTTTTCCAAAAAATACTATTACTTTATCTTTTGCTCAAAACAGATCGATTAAAGAAAATTGCAAAAAGTACTAAGTAAAACGTTTAAATACGGATCTTTCATTTCTTCTTTGTGAATTATTCGAAGTAAAATCATCTTACTGCGAATGATTCGCTATACGAAAAAAGTTTTTAATGACGATACAATGACTAAAGATATTGCATTTAATTTAATAAGAAAGAATAGAATAAATTTCGTATCATGATTCAAGTTGTTCATAACACAATTCTTTTACCGACCCACGAAGTTCACTTCATTCATTAGTAAAACTTTCGAGCAATAGTAAACTATTAAATTTAAAATTCAATCAGTTTATACGATTTTTTAATTTATATAATTTATTTTATAAATTAATATGGTGTTAAATAAATAAATTTAATGAAAAATAGTTAATGATTTGAAAAAAAATTGTATATTTATTTAACATGAGTCAATAGGGGGTGTTCACGGGTCGGATTTGATCCGACCCGAACTCAAATTCGACCCAATCTAATTGATTGTATTCGGGTTGGGTTGGATCGATTGATAACAAAGTAGTCATCGAACCCGATCCAACCCGACTTTCATTGGGTCCGGTTGGATCGGATCGGGTCATCGGTTTATTTGATTGGATTTTTCATATACTTTAATTATTTTTTATAATACTTAACATTAATTATATTTTAAAAAATAAAGAAACATATCTTTTTTTGGGTCGGGTTGGATCGGGTCGGGTTATCGGTTTATCCGATTGAAATTTTTAATTATTTTCTATAATACTTAACAGATAAAGAAACATATTTTTTTCAATGTTTTAGAATGATTTAAAGGATATAAAGTATAAATTTGTAATAAATTTTAATTTTAAAGTAATATAAAATTTTTATTAAGAATAAATTGGTTTAAATTAATAAAAAATATATAAAAGTTTGGGTCATCGGGTTGGGTCGGGTTGATTAGGTTCGAAAAATTAAAACTTGTATCCGACCAGTTGGTGATCGGGTTATGGTTGGGTCAGTTCGAGTTAATTTGACCCGACCATCGATCCAATCCCATCCAATTGAAATTGGGTCGGTTCGGATCGTCAGGTTCATCGGGTCAATCCGACCTGGTGAATACCCCTATGAGTCAAGCTCGACTTTATCATCGGGACCAAATTGAATTAAACACATAAGACTACCAATTTAAGAGCCTCCGGCAGGGTTTGGGTTAAATTCAGGACGATTTTTTTTAACAATGTCTATTAACATTTAGGATCTATTTGGATACCTTCATATCTTATGGAAAAAACTCATTCCAATGGTTAGAGTGTTTTCAATGAAAAAAAAATGAGTCTGGAGTGTTATTTTTTTTCCTTTCTTATTGTCTCTTTTATTATTCCTCACCTCTTTCCATATTCGATGGTGTATGCAATATTTGATCTTTTGACCATATATAAAACTATCATATTTAATTATATTTGAATTTGAATTTGATCATTTAAATTTTATTTGATCTTATTGTGAGTCTACATTTATGTTGAGAAATTGTCATTCATTAGTCAATTCAAATGGTAGTATGAATATATTTCAACAAAAAATAATATGTAAAAAAAAAGATTTTTAGAAAATATAATCCTATGAAAATTTTTCAATCCATATTTTATTTTTATTACGATCCAAACAGGGTCTTAATTGACAATGTATTTGTTTAGCAATTTCAAGAGAAAAAATTTTTTTCACCAAACAGAAATGTAAAAGTAAGCTTATTAGTTACTCGTTGAAATGTTATTTTTTCAAACGTTTTTTTTATTTCAAAGTATACGTAAATTTATCATTTCAGTTGCATCCTGTTAAATTAGATGTACTATCAACAATTCTAAAAGCTTAAATCATATCAAATTTAATATGATATCATATTCAAAAATTTCGAGTTCAAATCTCGTCGTTGCTTATATTAAAAATTATTATTTTTTAATTGTTCACCTGTTGGACTTTGGATTAGCTATCCACGGATGTTAAGAATATAAAAATAAAAATATTAGTTTTTTTTATATACCTAAAATTTTAAAATTATTGATAGTATATTTAATTTAATACATCCAAATTAATGAGGTACGAATAATAGCTGGTTGTCGTGAAAGAAAAAGATATATTCTAGGGAACCATTTGTCACCTTGTAATAACTGAAGAAAAAAGAAAAGGAAAACTCGTACAATCAACAAACTGAAAGTTAACTATTCCATTTTCTCTTGAATGAGAAAGAAAGAATGAAAGAAAGGTAGTCTGGGCATAAGATATCATGGAGTAACTTACCAAACTAAACATGGTCATCTTTCTTTTTGATCCAAACTTGCCCATCAAAAGATGCATTGCACTTGCATATTCCAAAGAAAAGAAACATATTGCCGTCTGCCTAAGGCTCAGAATTGAACAGCAAACATTGTGGAGAACGTGTGATATGATATGCATCGGAAGGGGACAGGGATCTATAATTGACAGGAGTAGGTCCAGGGAGGGTTGGATTCATGAACATTGATTATATTCATGCACAGAGAATTATGAGCAAAATTCTCTCTCATCACCTGCCAAAAAAAAATCAATTGCTGGCATTCAATTTCCAACCTTCCATAAAGTAATGATTTCTAAGCAGGTAATTTATACTTTGGAACGGTATCAATGTTTCATCTACATTCTTTTCTTTTTTCACAAAAGTTCACTTGATGATGGCTGGAGTTGAAAAGAGAGTAAAGAAGAAA
Source organism: Pontederia paniculata (assembly GCA_001647135.1). NCBI lineage: Eukaryota > Viridiplantae > Streptophyta > Magnoliopsida > Commelinales > Pontederiaceae > Pontederia > Pontederia paniculata. Next base: position 43,751 of record LTAE01001508.1, on the reverse strand, counting down.
AGGGTAAAGCGAATTAGTCGTCTAATCTCTTATATTTTTAATGAAGGAGAATGAAAGCACCATGTACCTTCTCATATTTTTTTTAAGAGTGAGAACAGCAATAAGAAGATTATGCACAATTTGTTTTGTTACTTCTTATAACAAGGCCTTGATCGGTTTCAGATAACATATTTTTGGTTTCTACATTGTTGCTTGCAAAGAAATTAATCTGGGAAACTCGGGACAACACCTCGCGATACAAACGAATTGCCTTCAGCTCTTTTTCTTTTCTTCTTTAGCATCTTAAGGTAATGAAGTTTACCAAAAATTCTTCAGGCATCAACTCTACAGAAGACTTGGGATGTTCTTTTCAATGACATCCGCTCAACTGCTGCATCTGCATATGCTACTTGCCAGTATCATCAAGAGATTGGTGTATGCAAACTCTGAAGGAAATAACTAGATGAGAGCTTTAAGATGGCTGGAGAGATCCATGATGCCAACTTGATTAATGATCAGTGTGGCCAGCCAGCCCTCTGCTCTCAAATCCCGACACTAGTTATTCTTTTGTAACTTCTATGAAGCTGGAACTGAGGATGAGCTTGCATTACCACAAAGAGTGCCTTCTTGTGTTGTTGAATTTGTCTTCACATGTTTAAATTCCTCTTCATCCATGAAGACAAACTCTGCAGCTAGTGCTAAGTGGTCACTACCAATATTCTGTCCAAAACAGAAGTTTTCCTGGTGAAAAAGCTGATAATGAAATCATAATGACAATATCAAGCTTTCAAGGTCTTGGGCATTTTTAATGAATGTCAACTATGCATATCTCATCACTCATTCTCAGTAGCCTACCTCATAAGCTTTGGTCAAACAAATTTCTAGACGAGTTGTACTAATCAGTAGCCCTCGTCTAAAGTTCTCCCATGAAAAAGATTTTACTTCTTTTGCCTTTTTTTGAGGGGAAAATATTTTACCTTGTTAGGTAGAAAACCGAACATTCTTAGCATGTCCATCGGGAGTGTGTCCAGTACTCTGGTACAAGCAAGTTCACCTGAGTACCTACCATTACAGTAATACAAGTGAGGACAATGACAGCAAAATACTTTGTTTTAGAGTAAGACAGCAAAATATTAGATGTGTGAAATTATAGTCGACGGTTCCAAGAAATTTAGAATGATAACTGGTAGCCAATGGTTCTCCATGACCATCTCTTGTACTTGCATTACTCTGCAGAGGATCCAATTCTTAGCACTCATTTTGGGCATAGTATAGGACTATGTAACAACTAAGACAACATAGGCTACCTTGACTCTGGCATAAGCACTGTGAAGAAGCAATGGATGTTTAAGTTTCGTATAATTTGAAGACCAAGATGGATCACCCAAACCTTCCCTGGACCCATAAAACTTCATGCAAGGAGCGACAGTGTGAGTCCTCTTCATTAAATAATTGAAGGTGCATTGCTATCTAATTTGACATATGAAGTATCAAGAAGGGTTGTTCACCTTAGACTTAGACAAGAACTTGTAGATACTGCTCTGGCAAACAATTCAAGAAAAAAATAAGTTCCAGTTGTAACAGGCAAACATTCCTCAAAGAAAAAAGGTGTAATAAGCAAACAATTATAATATCTTGTGAGTTCGGAAAGTATATAGGCATTGTACTATTGTACGCTTCGTTTCTAGGAGCCTGTAGTGCTAGTCAAATGTATCTCTAGGAAGCATTATTGATCTTTTTTCCCTATGTTATGTTTTTCTGATATGAATCAAAGTAATATCTCTCATAGAAAGCCTTTACAATGTAGAACAATGTGAAATGTCTATGGTAAGAAAGAAGAAACGGAACTACTAAGTTTAAAGATAAAAATCATGCCTTCGGTGTAATGTTAAAATCACCAGCAAGCACAACTGGAATTCCACCCCACTTTTCTGAAACGGCATTTGCTTTTGACAACAGTGTCCTGATCTGAGAAATTAGGATCACAAGTACATCAAGAAAAAAGGAAAGAACAAAGATTGCAAACAAAAACTTCACCAATGCTAAGTTATGGAAAGCAATACAACAACAACAACAAAATCTTATCCCACTAGGCGGGGTCGGCTATATGGACCATACGACGTCATTGCGCTCTATCAGTAATCAAATTTTTGGGTATATTATTCGCCAATAGATCTCGTTCTATTAGCTCGCCAAGTGTTTGCTTTGGTCTCCCTCTTCTTTTAATCGGGCTCCAGATTGTTTGATCTACCATCCTTACTGTGCATCTAATGGCTTTATCTGGACATGACCAAACCACCTCAAGCGAGTCTCTATCATCTTCTCGCTAATAGGGGTCACTCCAACTCGTTCATGTATATGATCATTTCTAACATTATCCTTTCTAGTATGACCACACATCCATCTCAACATCCTCATTTTAGTTACCCTCACTTTATGTTCATGTTGTCTCTTCATAGCTCAACATTCACTATCATATAACACCGATGGTCTTATAGCAGTTATGGAAAGCAATGTTGCACATAAAATTTTAGCACACCTAGATACAACAACCACCAGATTCTGGAACAGTCCTATCATCATTTGAAGCTATGGCATTAAAATTTCTCAAATTTCACAGAAAAGTGAAATATATAATTCTAGGTTTACTTTTTCCTTTTTGAAATGGAAGGTGGACCATAGGGTGAATCATTAATGTGTATTAAATCATGTAACAGAGAACGTACACATGCTCATAAAAAAAAAGAATGTGAAGTTATGCGCACATGGACACAATACATATGTAATAAAAAATATTATTGTTGTGCATAAACATTCATAACTCATCCAATGACTCAAATGTGTGACAGCATGTTACACATGCATTTATCGAATAACAAACATTTTGAGCTTGTGTCCATGTGCACATGTGCGTGGTGCGAAAATGTGCAGGTATTTGTGCATATGTGTGTGTGAGTGTGGTGTGTGGTGGGTAGGTTTGTGCAACAAGCCTGAGTAAACAGATATTGGAATACCACAATGCCTAAGAATCAGGCTATTTGCATATCGGAGCCAAATTCTATAATGACATTTAAGGACAAATTTCACACTAGATATGCCGAAGAAATCAAAGACACAAGTCTCTTTGACCATACATGGTGACCATTAATTCCCGATGAGGTAAATTTTCTGCAATGAAGGATCAACAGTGGTGGAACAACAGACCTGAGCCAATTTGATGTCCTCACGCTTTGGGTTAAAGAGCACATGTGTGTTGCCAACAACTATCTTGCTTGAGCCAGTTTGGCCTATCTATTCATAGAGAAAACAATAAAGTTTTAGATATTTGAAAGGGGGGATATTTAGCAGACCTGCGAACTAAAGATCAAGGTCACTGTAAAGGGTTCTCTTTCTTCATAATTACAAAAGTACATCAGTAATCAAGGTTTACAATGATTGGTCTGTTCAGATATGATCCTATAGTTATCACAAAATTTACAATGAAATAATACTGGAAAGAGATTCCATAAGAAAAAGGAGTTTAAATTTTGGTCGTATATGACTCTTAAAGAATGTGGATGGTGAAAATTTTGGTTATAAAATAAGAACTTTCACGTCTTTTTTTTTTCATATTATGTCTATTTTCCTATGGGATATCACTGAAACTAATAGTATGTTTCTGGTTCTCTGTGTTAAGAAAAATCTATGACTTGATTTTTTTCAATAGAATGCTTGGTTGAAATAATTGCTAGCTGGCTCACCCCTCTCTATTAACTTAAATGTTTAAACATCTAAATTCTTTTAAGGACCAAGCAGTGCAGTCAATAGCAGATAAGAGTTTCTTATTTCTTGGTATACGCTTATAACGTTCAAAGCACAATTCCCCTGAACTTGCAATACATATCTGTCTGTCTTCCATTGACATCTCTTAGCTTTTCATGGGTTAGACCACTTCACACCATTTGGATGGCTTCAGACTAAACAGAATAGTGAATTTAAGTATCATAAAAATCTTTGAAACGTTCATATCACAATAAGATTGAAATCTTTCTCACAGGGATTTATGCATAGATAAAAAATCTTCAAATACAGCTGGAATTAACGAATATGAATGTTTAGAGTTCTATCATAAGCATGCATAATTACATACCTCAAAAACAAAAAGTTGTGCAACATTATCACGAAGGCCAAGAGAGTTGAACTCAATATTGTATTCCTCAAGTAGATTTAAGCTACATAAAATTGAAACGACACAATGACCAGCCTGCAAGACAACTTTGAAAGTAAAAATAAATTAAAAGCATACGAAGTGTTACTGTTGTTCTTTCCAAAACAGAGAACAACCATCCTTAAGCCCTCCAGTACGTCCCTGCAAGAATCAAGTTTTGATTCAAATTAGCCATGAGCCTTCTTAAAAAATGATGAGCTAAATAACAACTGCGCAAAGAATATATCACCTTATGCCTACCAGTGTATCCTTTCTTTTTCATGTAAGCTAAGATATTTTCGTACCTGTCGACCTCCTACAAAAATAGTACTACAGTGAGACTATGAATTACCAGATGATTATTTTAACAGAGAAATATGCTTTCCTGCAAACAAAGACACCTGAAGGCACACAAAATCGGCACTTAATCTGCTAATTTCCTGAAAGATGAGCTCTCTTCTGAATTCCCATTCAATAACATCCTGAGGAACATTTGGATAGAGGTACCGATGCTTCTCAGCATTGTGATTGCCCAATATGTTATATGAAGCAAGAACAAATCTTTCTGGACACATAAAAGAAAGATATGAAACAAAAATATTTGAACTTAAAAAGACAATCAAATAACAAACATTCTGCGTTTCTTTTTGGGAAAATGAATACTAGCAATTGAACAATGTTGAGATGCACCATTTTTTCCTTTATTTCCATTTTTTATCGGAAAATGGAAATGATATGAACAGTGACATATTATCAATAGCGAAATAGCCAGATATCACCTAGAATTTTCACATCATGGAGAATAAAATTGTTGCTTGAACAAAAATGTTGCTGCAATATTAATCACGATCCTGTGTCATAAATCGGTGGCCCGTAAAGAATTTGTACGACATTTAGAGAACAGACTCAACTCAAGTTTGTGACCTCTATAAATTGCATTTAAAAATCCTAAAGCAAAATAGATAGAAAGTGCACCTCTACTTGTATCATCAACCAAGGGCGAATCCTCCGCCTGCACCCAACGTCTAACAGGAGGATAAAAGCTCCCCTCTTCCCTCCTCCTCGTCTCAGGATTGTACCACCGACGGCGGTCGTGAGGCTCTGGAGAACCGGAGACGACAACGCCACTGCTGCGAACGAAGCTCCAGCGACACCAGTTGCTGGAGCGGGCGCCAGCAACCGCGGGCAACGGCGAGTACGGGCCTGCCAGCCAGACGATGCCGCCGCAAGCATGACCCATTGGGCCGAGTGATCGTGAGCGGTCCGCGACTCGATAAGAAGCTAGTGGTAGTGGAAGCCACGAGCATTACGTCGAACACTCGTATGGGTCTGGACGTGATCTCTTATCCATGTTTCGTTCTTGGCTCTACGTCTCAAAACGCCGCGACTTCTTGGTGTCCGCAGCAGCCGGACGCACCATTTCAACCATCGGATGAATCATATTTGTCCTTTCCAAGCAAGGTGTTGGCCTGTTGGGTTAACACCCGTGCATGGAAGCTGTTCGACGTAATGCCTCCATGAGAAATCAATCCACGCTCCAAACCCGAGTTGGGATCCGAGTTAGAAGCTCGGCAAATACCTCAATCAGCGAGAACAGCTATTTAGCCAGCAGGGTTTGGTGAGATAAGAGTCGATATCAAATCAGGATAATAGTAATATAATATTATTCAGTGTTATCATTGATCACACATATCATTTTCAAATATTGGGTGGCAACCAAATAAAATTTGAGAGCAAGTCTTTCAGTATATGTATTATTGTTTTTTTAACATCAATATCTTTTTATAGTGGAAGAACTCCACTTTATATTTTTTTAACATCGTACACTTTGTAAAATCTTTGTTATTGTAGGGATGGAAAGTATCAAACAACAAAAATAATGGCATAGTATTTTTTTCATCATCGAGTCATCTAATTTCACTATGTTGTCTTCCATGTCCTAAAAGTTATTTCAAATACTTATTTGGATAGGCTTTGAAAATGATATTCAGGCTTCGTTTGACTTAATCTTTAATCATTTTGAGATCAACAACTTGTACACTTGTGCAGAAAATAAAATAATTTATTTAATTTCATATTGTGAAAGACTTAATTATAAACAAAAACTAATATCATATTATTTTTCACAATACTATTTATTAACATCAAGCTAGACTTAATTGAAATCATGTGTAATCATTATGTCATTATGAACATTATCGTTGTCCACGCTATCATCATCATCATCATCATCATCGAAACCTCTTTACTTGCAAGACTCAAATATAGGGGAGATAACCTCTCTTGACCTACGCTCAATATGTAAAACTCATATATGGTGAAATAAAAGGAAAAAATGAATAATGCTCGAAAAAATAATCTTTTACCGTGCCAAAAAGAAAGATGCATATAAAACATATAGTAGCAATATAAACAAGTATTATCAGGCACAAGCAAACACATATTTTTCTTTGCACCCAACATCTTATTTTTAACTTTGAATTTTTCTTTGAACAATATTTGTTCTATATAATATTTCCTTTGTTTTCATCTTTGCATCTTTATTCTTTCTTTCTTTCTTTCTTTCTTTCTTTCTTTCTTTCGTGCGTCCATTCTTTCTTGTTTTCATTCTTTCATTTTTAGACATTATCTTTAACTTCTTTCATATGATATCTTGTGAGGAACTCTTCATCTTTTTAAGAGAATATCATGACACTTTCATATATCTTTCTCAGTGATTGTACATTATTATAATGACCCTATATGATGGGCGGATATTCTTATATAGTGAAAGTCCTAGATTCACTACATAAGATGGAGAGTCATGTACAAATAGAATAATATGTAAGTGTTTTGCCTTCAACATCGTGTGGTTTCATTATTTTGTCATCAACTACACCCTCTACCCCTACCTTTAACTTTCATTATTTGCTTCCTTTGACAATCAATGCACATAAAGACCCACAACATTCATTTTTTTATCTTGCTTTTTTAAATATTTTGTTATCTTTTCTTAAGCCTTTTAATCTTCCTTTAAATATCTCTTTAATAATTCAGCATAAATTTCATGCATAAAAATATATAAAGTCCCTACTAAAAATGGCTCACGTTAGAGATAGATGCGGCATATTTCTATTCTATCATTGGTACTCGAAAAATGGTCTAGGTCAAGGTGCGACAAGGGCCATTTTGGTCGTGTGCCATTTCCGTCTTTAGCGAAATAGTCAATTTTTTAATATGACGCGATCCGTTTAGCCAATCTGACGTAGTCCGTTTAGTGTGCATACCATCTCCTCCTGAGCGTTGACACGGTCCGGGCACCCCAATGCAACTTCATTAATTAACATCTTCGAACTGGACGAGGTCCGTGTAGGGCTTCAACATGACCCATTTTTTTATTGTACTATATCATTGTAGGATTTTCTAACCTGAACATAGTTTGGTTCAAGTGGCGGTTTAATGGAACACGGTCCGCTTAAGATTTCTCATCTTTGCCGCAAAACATGGTCCTGTCCGAGTAGGACACGGCCGCACCAGCATTAGGGTTTCTTCAGTTACCGTCGGACACACCCCATGTCGTAGAGGGACATGGCCCATGTCAGTTGTTGCATGTTCCTCGTCGGGACGTGATCCGGGTCAAAGGATGACACAATCCTCGTGACGGTATAAGATCTCCTTCAGCCTAGCCGACATGGCCCCCGGGGGATGCAACTCATGTCGAGGCATCTAATCATTCGTCTTTACTAATTTAATCATTATACCAATTTGCATAAAACATGAACTTAACTGGCAAAAATCTTAATTATTGTAAGAGTCTTTCTACTTCATAAAATCTTTATTTTTCTAATCTCTAAAATCAATAAGGCTTTCATGAAAATTTGGGAGAAACTTTAAATTTTTTTTAATATCATGGAAAAACTATAAAAATAAGTAGAGAAATAAACTAGATTCTCTATTAACCTTAAGGGTCCCCTTACATACCTTTCATCACATACATAGGGTTCCTTCCTCATATTCACGATCCTTTAGCCTTCCTCACATTCTTCCTCTGTGTAGTCTTCTGATGTTTGGTGTCTAGTATTCAATCAAAATCATATTCATGTACGAATATGCAAGTAGAGTTATGACAATAAATAGTGCTGAACAACAGACTATCAATTTTAAACCTTAGACAACACAATAATTTTGCAAGTGCACAACAATCGACCACGCTACTTCAAGTATCAAATATACAAGGAAGCTAAAATAATTATAGAGATTAAATCACCCTAATCTAATCTAGCAACTAGTTCTAAAGAGAATGATGAAAATGAATGATAAAGAGAAAGTAATAACTAACCAATGTTTATATTTAAAAAAAAATAGAATGAAACAAGCAACAATCACAGGTAAACAAGATTAGGAATGCAGTGATGTAGTCACGCTTCGAGGATAATTAGATTCGATTTTGTAATTATCACGTGGGGTTATATACTACAATGGATCCTAGTGAAGAGAGGAATCGTGGACGATAATAGAACCTATACTACAATCCCCTAGTCATTCAACATCAGAGAGTGGAGGTAAGATTCGAAACCTATCTAAGTTGATCTAACAGCTAACCTAGGGTTGAGGGCCTCTCAATATACAACCTTAGTGTCACAAACTTGCAGAATCTGAAGATGGGTTGATATCTCATCGTATGTGAATAAGAGGAGATGGGTCATCTTCCAATTATTTTAGGCTTTAGAGGAAGCAAGTAAGTTCATCACGATTGCAAAAATATAAGAACATTCAATGGAAAATCAAGACTCAAATGTTGAACCAATGAAATCATAAAATCGTGAACGTTCAAATCCATGAATGTCCCTCTCTCGAGATGTATCATTTGATGAACTTGAACGTAAAACAAGAAAGATAATCGGGAGCAAGCGTTCATTTCGCTGATTTTATCAAAATAAGAAAAGCTCTTCAAGAGTAGATAATGATATAAAAGAAGAAATCAAAAGGAGTTCGATTCATTCAAACCAAAATGATCAAATTGAACATCCCCTAACAACTAACTCCAGAAATATACTATTTGTCACAACTTGTGACGCATCATCATCAAAATACGAGTAAAAAGTTTAGAAGTTCTCATTGTTCATTCTCTATCGTCGCCCTTCAGTCCTTCCTCGATCTTTCTGATTGTCTCTCAAAAATGTCTGAGAGTAATCGATGGGCATGCCTCACTCCTTCCTTCCTTTTATCTTCTTAGCATTTACTCGACATGTATTCCTCCTGTCCAACCTCAAAATATTCCCTCGAATTTGTCCTTGTCAATCATTAACTATCTCAATTTTCCTGCCTTCAACAATTTTGTCATCCACTAGAATGAAATGTTGTGTTGTTATCCCTCCTCATGCGAGGGTGTGAAAGCTACCTCTTCTACGAGATTCCTGAAACAAGAATACGAGGGCCACATCATTCGATTCTAAATGTGTAAGTTGGTCAATTATAGGTATGGCAAAGACGTATTCGAGAAAAAGGGGGAACAATGCTGAACAAAGGATCATGTATGAAAAGATATGCATGAAAATAGTGTCAAGCATGTCTTCTATGATCAAAATGGTATGCCCATGACGCAATGCATCATCTTCGTCTATTGCTTTTCCTACATAATCCCCTTAGAGTGAGGCCAAGAAGGAAGATAGCAAAAGACAAATAAATTGTGCCTTACCTTAAGTTGGGCACGATCTGTTTTGTTTTTCCTTTATTCAAGGTATTACACTAAATGCCCCATCAATATCGCTAATAATAAGCTTCAATGCACAAGTATAACATAGGATCTCAAAAATTATATGCATAAGTATTTCAATTTTTATTTTTCTCAACCTAATTTTTTTTGCATAATATTAAGATTCATATTTACCATGATTCATCATTAGTCTATGAGAAAGTATAGGCCACTAAAAAAAGTATCAACTGGTGGGAGAGATTAATAAAAAGGATCAAGTTTATTATTAATGAATCAAAATTTGATATATGTCATTAACAGTTCATGAGAGAGAATATGACACATCAAAACAATTATATAATTTACATAATAAATCAAATGGATGGATTTATATTTTGGATAAGTGCGACCAAAACATCAACATGCAATTGGATGAGTGTGCTCAGTTGGGTTGGCGGCAATGCACACAGGTGCTAGTGTCAACACCGGCATTGGACGATGTTGACGCACACTTGGGTTGGTGCTATGGCCAGCCCCATAGAACGTGCAAGTAGCACTACAACCTAGCCATAGTGCATGCTTGGGTGGGGGTTAACGCACGCCCTAGACTGGTGTCAACGTGCGCCTGTACTGCGGCTTGAGGTGGCATCAACAATGCTTTCTTATATATTGAGCAACCTGAAATCATGAGAACAAGGTCTTCGAACATAGATTTTGATAGGAAGGTTTAACAAATTTCTTCTCTACCAAGCAAGATAGACCCATTAATATGGCAAATAGAGGGATCATGTTAAATCTTATTTATTTCAAAATCTAACGTGTTGTCTAACAGAAACATCTAAAATTTATTGATAAAAATCCATTAAACATAGATTTTTTACACAAGATCATTTCTTCGCATTTTATCCTAACTTCGGCCTTTAGTACTATATTCTCGAGTTCATGCTATGTCATCAATGTCTCTTCTTCCTCTTATTTCACGATTGTCATCAATGGATATGTGAGGAAAAGAAGAAACAAAGATGGAGAAAGAAATAATAGAAGGAAAACAAGAGAAAATAAGAGAAATGAGAATTTTGAGGCTAATATAGGTGACACATAGGAGTAAATTGGAGGAAGGGTTCCGAAGGATCATTTCTCAAACGTCACTAGTGAAGAAATCAGGAAATAGAACATATCGTGTGACCTCTATTCTTTCGACCATTCATAAGAGAAGTCGTAGCACACTTGACATTTGCTACAACTTGCCCATAGTGATACTTCTCAATGTCCTAGTTTAGTTATCTCACATGATTTAAGTGAACATGCAAGGTAGTCATAATGCTTGGAGGTATTTAAAATCCATGCAGACCAAGGGTTCAAATCATACAATATCTTAATGGAACAATAGCATTACAAAACTATGAAATTTGATTGTCTTTTCAAAGTTAATTTCAAATACATTATTGAAAAGTTAGCGTCCTACATTTTTTTCTAATTAAATTATTCTGGTATTGATAATCATAGACATCAAATATATTTTAATAATAAAGAAAATAGTTTTAATCTCAAATATGTACGTCATTAATGTTTGTAATGGTTGTCAAAAGTAACAATGAACAAGAAAGGTTCATAGTTCGTACTATGTATATTTTAGGTGAAAAATATCATGAAACAACACAAATTTAAGCAAAAAAAGTTTGGCATCGAAATTAGGATTCTTGAAAATAAGATATTTGTCATATAATTCTTGATATGAGTTGAGCTCCATCGATGAAGTGTGTTTTATAATGAAAAACGATCCTTTTCTGCTATTTTAGTAATACAAATTATGATATTCGATCAAAAAATATTTTCTTTGAGTTTTATAAAATAAAATTCACTTTTTCAAGTATGAAATTATTTTGTCTCACAAAAAAAAACTTCATTTATATTTCAAGATCAATTTTCATATTTAAACATATGAAAATATATCACTTTTTAAGAATTCACTTTTAATTTATTTTATTAAAACAAATAAATCCTTAATTGGAAGTGTGCCTCATAGGTGTGTTTACTTTGATCTACAATTAGTAAAACCAATGAGAATGACAATGGATGAATAATTAATATCTACTAGCTATTAAAATTAGGATGCCTTTGGCATTTCCCTCCTGTCTGATTTGTACACCCCACCCCCACCCACCAACACACACACAAAAAAAATCCCCACACAAATTTTTATTATATACATAGTATTATGTATATGTATGCGTATATTGCGAATAATTAAATACAAAAAAATTATTCGATCAGACCGGGGGTTCAATTTCGATTTATACAATTTTACAACTTTTTTATTATGAAAATTATTTGTTATGCAATATTAATCTTTTTCTTATTTTTGTATTACAACAGTTGTTAAGCATATTTCATTTCTTTAAAAAACATAGAGTATATTTAATATAGTAGAATATATTAGTTTCAATATTAGTTTATTATAGTTTGCTTTATTTAAATAATTTCCTTAAATATTTCGATCCTGGCTAACTTCTACTTGTTTGTGCATAAAAAAAGGTTACTTTTTCTTTGAGTGGGGAATGAGGAATAGAGAAGTTGTGAGTGATGTACGTTAATTAATCTTACTAATATTTTATGATGAAGGGAGAATCTTCCGTGGCGTGGGATATTGATACTATCTTTAAAGTCAAAATTTGAGTGTTTTTATTGGTGGGCAAAGTTTTAGCTCTACCAAATGTTTAATTGAGAGATTTGATAAATGCATTTGAAAACAGTGTCTAGAGATTTAAAATTATGGATTACTCCCACAAATTTATAGAATATAAAATTCAATATTTTGACTTTTATTCCCAGATTGCTCTCCTCGTTTCTATTTTTAGAAATCTTTTTTTAATTTTTAAATACCATCTACCATATTTTACTATCAGTATTTCACACTTCCAATTTTCTTCATCAAGATGGTTTTTTTTTAAATTGATATTTTTTTCTTTATTGCCATGATTGTTTTAATAATATTATATTTGTAAAAATAACACAAACTAATTATTACACTAGAACAAAATTATATCATGCATATAAAAAATGTATATCTTAGTATATGTGTATGTCCTGACGGTTATATTTAACATATACATTTGCTAAATTTAAAATCAAATCATTATTTCATTAATCAAATATTCATTATTTAATCTCTTATCCACTAATTGAATCATTAACTTTGCCATAGGTTAATTATCTTAAATACGTTGAGTTTTGCGTAACGGAAAAATAATTTAAAAGGTTTATCATAAAGACAAAGCCATCAAATTATATTATATATATATATATATATAACATTTTACTTTCAATTACAAAAAGGGCAATTGACCTAATAAAAAAAATTAATTATATATCACTCAAGAACTCAAACATCTCAATGAGAGAAATCTAGGCTCCAACCTGACTACTAAAAGTGTGCTTGAATTTAGGGGGAAAGAATAAAAATAATTGTGTTTGAATAGTAATTATTTTGGAGGAAAAAAAGTTAACTAACTAAAAATTATTTAGCTCAAATGAGAATTGATGGAGAGTAAATAAATTTATCCATAATTATCTTTTCTATTTATTTCCTCTCTTTTTTTTTCCTTTTTGAAATTTCATTTGGTTTAACAATTATTTAGGAGAAGAGAAGATAACGATAGAAGGAAAACTAAGAAAAATAAATGAAAGATAATGATTGTGAAAGAGTTAAACTGTTTGGATGAGGGAAATGAGAGAAATAAGATTTAAGTGATAATTTTATTTAAATAATTATTACGTTATATATGAATTATATATTTTATTATGTTAGATTAAGATAATAAATATATTTTAAAATATTTTTTCAACTTTATATTTTATTTACAATTGAAGAATAATGGAGGTTAAATGGAAGAAATATTAATCTCCATTCTTTTTTATGAGAAATGCATATAAAGTGAGGTTATTAACTTCTTTTTCTTTCCATCTTTTACCTCTTTTCAACTCAACCAAATAAACTCTAAAGATTGATTGATACATATAGGTGTTTGATTTATTATTATTGATATAATGCTCGAGAGCTTTGATTTTTTTTTCTGAATAAGTGCATAAATTCAGAGGCGTCGATTATAAGGTTTGTTTGTTTTGATGTAAATGTATTTATAAGTAAATAGAAATGTTGTAAATATAAAAATCTTGTTTGGTCAGCATGTAAGTCCTTTTACAGCATTGGAAATTGTGCCGTAAAATCATTTACATGTAATGACAATTACATCAAAAATAAAAAAATAAGAAAAATAAAAATAAAAGAAAAAAAATAAAAAATAAATTTCATTTATATTTCACTTAATTATTTATTTATTAATATATAATAATAGTTTTTTTTATTTTAAGTAAACACTTATATCAAACTTTTATCAAATAACGTAATTCATTTTTCAAAATTTCATTTACATCTATCCAAACTCCCGTAAATATAAATTATATCAAAATTTCTAACTACAACCATTTACATTTCAAATTTATAATTACGTCAAATCAAACTGCTCCATAATTTCATAGTTAGGCATCAACCTCCTGTTTTGAGATTAATGTTTCATTATTTTTAAAATTTAAATCAATGTCGAAAGAAAAAGATGTCTTGCTATATTGAGTATCCATTAGATGATTTGGCATCTCCATTCATTTGAGTTGTCCATCAGAGCGACCAGGAAAATTTTAAAAAAAACTACCATATGACGTATATGAATATTAGGAATGCAAGAAAAAAGATATCTCATCCAAACTGAAAAAATTGGATTTCTAAAACTGACTACATTCTAAAATGAATTTTAATTCAGAAAATATCATACAAAAAGTTGATGTAGTATTACATAATTTAAATTGTAGTATACAATTTATTTATTTTTATTTAGAAACATATAAAAGCAAGTTTTCTATCCATATATATATATATATATATATATATATATATATATATAAATATATA